>JBAMMX010000014.1:23117722-23220222 GCA_037126225.1 Dillenia turbinata
ATCATGTTATCAAAAAATAATTATCCAAAAACTTCCTCAAAATAGCTTAAAACTGTGATACCAATTTGTTCGGACCGGCCTAGAACTAATAGGAAGTTAACCAGAGGGCTCTTTAACAACCTAATAAATAAATAATAAAAGACATAATTTAAATAAATAGAAAAAAATAAAATGACAGAATTTAAATAAAGAAAAGAGAAAATTTACGTGGTTTGGTCAAATAGACTTACATCCACGGGCGAGTGAGGAACAGAATTTCACTAAATAAAAAGATTACAAATGTCTCAAGAAAGTGTTCCTAGACGCCAAATGATCACCATACAAAAGAGATAGTAAAATGAGATTTTAAAAGATCGCAATACATTTTACTAACTCATTTGAGATGGTGACGCTTAAACCTAAAACCAAGGCCACATATATATATATACAAAATTTGAAGGTTGGCTCTGTTGCTTGGCCGATGTGGGATTGCAAAGGTGAAAAAAAGAATGTCCCTTCCTAGGTGATGTGGGACACGCCACCCAACATTAGACTCCTCGTGTGTTTTTAGACATGTGATCTAGAACCAATCTTACGTAGGAGAATTATACCGAAATAAAATTCAAGAAAGAAGAGAATGAAGCGGTACTTAGTGTAGTTTGTCTTATTTGTGTATATCGGTGTTTCTCTATGTATTATATTCTAACTTTGTAACTTAAAGATCTATTAATTGTAATTTTATAACTTTTGTTTCATATTTATGTTATATGTGTTTGTTGATAATTTTGTTTTTGGAATATTGATTGATGATTTCGGAGTTTAGAATTTGTGTAGTTTGATGATTGATATTTGTGAAATTTGGTGATGTTTTAGGAATTTGGATATTTGCTATTTGATATTTGTAAAGTTTGGTAATTGAAATGTCTGTAGTTTGGTAATGTGGGAAATGCCGTTTTGCTGTGGCTTGCAATGTATCTGTGAAATTTTTATTGTAGGATGGCTGAATGGAAGCAGACTATGCAGGGTGGAGGTGAGGTTCGTTGCGCGGACCTGAAACGCGCAACCTCAAATTTTTTTTTTCTTTTTTGGAGAAGGTGGGTGGGGGGTTTGAAGCCAATGTCGCGCTCTGTGAGCGAAAATCCCTATTTCGGTAAATAAAAAAAAACCATATTTTTTTAATTTTTATTTAAATTATCTCTATTTTAGTAAATATCTTTTGTCATAGTTATTAATATTATTGTTTAAGTATGCATGAATTAATTTATCGGGCATCTACATAATTAACAAATTACGTGTACTAGTACTATCGAAGCACAATAGGTAGATTTCAACTATGGTCTTGCCAAATAAATGAATAGCTTCTTGTAATAAACATCATGAACCATGGACAGCAAGATACACCATCACCGTAAGGAGGTGATTCACGTGTTTAAACCAAACTAGCGATGGTTTTGGCATTTCTTCCCTAGGTTGATCTCTAGGTGGGCCTTTAAACTTATACAAGCCTGTTTCAGATAACGGGCCGGCCTACCAGGTTTGTAGTGCATAGAAATGACAAAATTCTAGGGTTTTTGGTTTCGCACCGTTCTTGCGGTTGCGGCTACTAGCAAAAAGCCGTAAATTTTCAAATCTATTATTTAATCGAACACTCTGTTGCTCTGCCAAAAACTAGGGTTTCTTCTCCGACACAGGTAAAATAACTATTTGGTCTTTGGACTTCGGGTTTAAGTGTGGTTTTGAATTGGGAGTGTAGCTGATTTATATTTCATTGCACTGGTACTGGGGCGACGCTGTGAAATTCAATCGGCGGTTTTGCCTAATCTTGAAATTTTGGTGCAATATAAATTGTTGGGATCCGCTTTGCAGCTTAGAAATCCTCATGTTTTTGCTGCCTGTAATGCCCTTACATGTTTAAAGTTTCGATTGCACGATGTTAAATTTTAATGATGAATTTTTGGGGTGTGGGTTTTTGTTGGTTTATTTGTTGGGTCATGAATTTGGTTATTTTGTTGAGTTATTTGAAATGGGTATTTAGCACTTGTATTGAGACTCATGTCTCTTCTCTGCCATGGTGGTCTAATCTCCTTTTCAAGTAACTGTTCGTGCCTAATCTACTTGATTGCATTCTCTGTAGTGCCCTCACATGTTAAATTTGGATTGGGATAGTTATAAAATTGTAGAATCTTGTGATGGTGATATTAAACTGATGTTAGATTGGTTGATGATGCACTTTTGGGTGCAGTCGCATTGTTTATTGTTTTGCTTTTTGAGCCGTGAATTTGGTGATTAGTGAATTTTGAGTTGGGGATAGTTGTTGCACTTGTACTGAGGCTTCATGACTCTTCTCTGTTGTTATGGTTGCCTAATCTCATTGTGCAAAATGTAAATTTGGGGATCCGCTTTGCAGCAAAAATGTACATGATTTTGTTGCCTGTAATGCCCCTACATTACTTAACCTCTATTAATAGTCCCTACTGAGTTGTAGTTGCATGATTTTTCTTCACAATATTTACCCAAATTTTCATAAGAAATAAGCGTAAGTTTTGATTTTACACCCTGCTTCAATGAGGAGCTTGGTAGGTTGGGGAGCTTAGCCTCTTTTGTATGTCATCAGCTTCCGGTTGTTCTAGGTTGGGGAGCTTAGTAGGTGTAGTTAGAATCCTAGGGGCTGCGGAAGTGCACTAAAATTTGTTATTAAATTGACCCATGTTAGAACAAAGTAAGCAAGCAAAGCTACCATAAGCATGTGTGGCTGAACTAAGCTATAATGCATGCTCACATGGACCTAAAACCAAGAAATGACATAAATCAGCTAAACAATGTCACAACATGGTATATAACACAGACATAGTGCCGCAATAAAATATAAAATGGATAACAGGAGATGACTGGACATAGTTCATTTAGATATTGTATAAACAAAGTAGTTTATATAGGCTATTATATGAAGATAAATTATTGAAGTAGCTACTTGTGTATATGTCAATATCTTACCATCTTCATTTCATGTATGAATCTGGTTTTTCTCTAGAGTTTTATACTAAATATACAAAGTGCACTGAATTTGCATACTTTGTGTATGTAAAATGTCCTAGAAATAGCATGACGTGGTTGAGAAGTATTGAGAATGTCAAGACTGTTGTCTTCTGTCAGATAAGACTTGAATGAAAACTAGGCTTCTGCGAACATGGTGAATAATGTCTTAAACTAACAACCAGGGAATATGCATGGATAAAAATTGATTGTCCTCAATGTAATTGCTGGTTTCTTAGGGTTTAATCTCATTTATTAGTAGATTTTGTTTAGTTTCTCAGACCAGCATAAGTTGCTCTGCTACTTGAATCCGTGTCTAGAATTTAGGAGTGAAACATATGTCAAGGTAGTTTTCTTCTCCTTTTCAGGCCCACCATTCTGCGGTTTTCCAGTCAATTAAGTATCCTCTCAGAAAGGGAACTTCTGAGCACCAAGAAGAGGAACAATGAATGCTCCAGATCGTTATGAACGTTTTGTTGTCCCTGAGGGAACTAAGAAGGTCTCATACGAGAGAGACACTAAGATTATGAATGGAGCTTCGTTCACAATAGAGAGGGAAGACCACACAATTGGGAATATCGTCCGCATGCAATTGCACAGGGACAAAAATGTACTATTTGCTGGCTACAAGCTTCCCCACCCTCTTAAGTACAAAATCATTGTGAGAATTCAGACGACCAGCCAGTCTTCGCCAATGCAAGCCTACAACCAAGCTATCAATGATCTTGACAAAGAACTTGATTACTTGAAGAGTCAATTTGAAATGGAGATGGCAAAGCAATTCTAATATGCTCAATAGCAAAGCTATTTGCCAACTATGCCTGTATGGTTTTCTCTGTCTGGTTATCCCAGAATGAGCTCTAAGCTTTAATCTTTCTGGTCTTTAGAACGTATGAAGCTGCTAATTCTGTGCATCATAGAATTTGGATTTTAGATTAACAGAGTCACAGATTTTGGCCGGCCTGTGAATTCTAGCACTTTGAGTTCTATAAATATTTTCCAAATTTGAAGAGCATCTTCTAGCTGTTATAGTTGTATGATATACTCTGTATTCGGTTGTTAAATATTGTTCCATCAATTTATGGGCATGCTACTTAATTCACCATTGCTTTGTGGACCATGTCTTTTATGACCTTGTGGTCCAAAACTTAAATAGCCGGTCTAAGTTGAAATGACCAAAAAAGCACTAAAATTTTCAACTTCTTCCTCTTCTTTCATTTGATCATTTCATTCTTGGAGATAAACCTTCTCTAGCACTCTCATTTATTACTTCTACTTCTGGGAAGCGATTGGTGCGGGTGATCCATTTTGTACAAGGTAAACTTGTGAAGGCTCCCCTGCTCTACCTATTTTCAGTTCATTTTACCTACAGGGCCCATACAAAAGCAGGGAAAAAAAACCCTCATTTATTGACAATTTCTTGGCCTCATAGTGCAAACAAGGTCCATGTGGGAGTTATTGTAAAATGCTTCGCTTGCTTTATGCTTCATGAGATCCGAAAGCTTATGTGTTAAATCACTGAAATAAATGTTATGTACAAATTGAAAATGAAGGGATTCCTATGCCCTTTGGGATGTAAAATGTGGCCAAAGCTGCACCTCTGGTCCTAAACTTGGATACAACCTGGCTTCATGGGTCAGTCATCTAATGAGGAACATTTAATACTTCATGTTTTACTTTTATTCGTGCTTCTTGCGTGTCTCTGTACCTTATTAGGTCTCCATGCTTCTACGATGATGCGATCTTGATTTAGCGATCATGTATCATTTATGGTATGAGCACGAGCTATCGATGTATTGACTTGAGTTTGGGTTGGGCATGAAATTATCTTTTTTAGCAGATCAATTATTTTTAGCTGGCTTGACTTGGATGTAGCCTGAGCGAGCTTGAGAGAGTTTGCCCAATGCTTAGGTCTGTTTATGAGCTTATGTGCTATTAAGATCTTTGCAGTGTGGAAGGATATTAAGTTGGCTGCTCTCTACGTTGGTTTAACTTCAGATTGCCACAAACATATACACCCTGCAGTTGCTTAGGATCTTATCCAAAATGGCTACATGAGGATGGTCAATTAAGTTTCATGATCTCCAAAAAGTGCTAGAGATCTCTTCTGTTTGTATTCAAAGACACTCCACGTGCGCAACATCAAGTACATACATTCATAGCATAGGTCAAAACTATCGGGAAAATATGTTTTTTTTTTTTTGTATATCGTGATTATTTGAATTTGGGATCACTAGGTCGGGAGATTATGACTATTAGGTTGTACTCTTGGAGGGATACCATCACGAAATATTGTTATTTCTTGATACTTCCCATGGCCACACTGTATTTTGAAGTAGATTGCATAAATTGCCTGTGGCATTTGAGGTAGATTGCATTTGATTTTGATGTAATGTCTCATATTTCAGTGTCATTATAGTAAGAGGTTCACTAGCCCTTGATCTAAATTACACATTTTATGGTAGATGGGGTCTGAAAATTCAATTAGATACATAATTATAGAATTTTTATTAATGTGAAAGTGAGGGTTCTTCCATGAGAAAGCCATTATCATCTTAAATAGCTCGGCCAAAGTAAGATGATTGAATAATGAAAAGGAAAAATACATACATAGGATCATCACTTTCAAACTTAAAAGGACACTGTAGATTGAAAGTGAAGCTTCGTTTCCATGAGGTAATACAGACTGTGTACGTTGGCCGGCCGTTTACGGTCTACCCTAGTCGGCACGGTACGACCCGATTCGGACCTTACTTGTCTTTTTGGGAACTACTCATGAATTTAGTCCCACACACATTCTTACTGAGGCCTGAATTGTCGGGACTCTTCCATTTTAGTTTTGCTAAGTTCTATGCGATTCCCTCTTTGACTAGGGTGGAGATTTGGACTTATCAAGTCCAAGATTTCAATTTTGTATTTTCTTCTCTCTTTCTAGATACCGTGTAGCAGAAGGGGTGGATTTTTTTTTTCTTCGTCAGAAAATCCAATAATCAATTTATTAGTTCCAATTAATCAGATTCAAGTTAATTATTGATCCGATGAAAGGGCAAATTCCGAAAACTTGATCAAAAAAATTCAATGTCATTACTACAGGACCAATAGGTGAAGGGATGGATTCGGATGCATAAATTTTCTGTATTTTAAGGTTTGCCCTCCTCTTATTTGCCTAGGCCATTATTGCAAGCACGGCTAAAGCCGGCCCAGGTGTAAGACAAAATTTTGGGCTTGACCACGCTCGCCCGATGATTTAGCCTTAGCAAGTAGCAAGGCCGTAAGAAGCTTGAACTGAATTTCAATAATAAATAAAAATTAGACATTTTATCTAAATTTATTTTTGGGTCGGCTAGAATTTGTATCTTTCACAGTTGGCCATTGTGTTGCCACGACTCACCTATCCTACACATTTGATCAAGGTTGTTATTGTGAAACTAGAGCATAGCTGTACACTACAGGGTGTTATCTTCTGGACATTGACCAGGGCAGAGCCCCAGAGTGGCAGGGGCCACCTGCTCCCTCCAGAATTCTGAAAAAATAATTAATATGTGTATACTTGTTCCGCCATTAAAAAAAAAACTTTCAAATACTACTAAAAGTCAAAATTTGCTTATAAAAGTCTTGAAAATATGAGTAAAATTCTCTCAAATTTATGAAGTTCTCTTCTTCTACCCCGCCCCTTTCATTTTGTATATCACCCCTGTAATAAATTTTTGTCTTTGCAATTGGCCGTTAAAACCCTGAATCTTCAAGAGATGTTCAATTTTCATTGCCCAAACTTGTCTAATGGGCAGATTGGACGGAATGGTCACCCAGATATCAGAACTCTATTGCCAATCACAAGTGACTAGTAGGGATGTCATATTAGCAGCCTCTAAGGGATTTAAATGAACTACCAAATTTCGAAACCCACCCTCCCAAGCAGGAGATAAACCCTAACAAATAGCCTGTAACTCTAAATTCATACCAGAAGCACTTCTAGCAGAGCAAGGGAAGCCACCAAGCCAACCCCCTAGATTGGCTTGAAATAAGCCTCCAAAACAAGGTTTGCCCGGGGTTACTCAGAGTGCTACCACCAACGTAGAACAATAGTAAAGGATGCAGATGCACACCAAGTCACACACCGGGATTGTGACGAGGGGGTGAAGTAGGGCTGGGTTAGATCCGGGCAAGACCTGTGACCCACCGGAATCCAAAGTGTTCGGGTCGATTTAATTCATGTTTTTTGTTATATTGGGGCGGACTTAGTTCGATAATTAAAAAATCTGAATTAATCAAGATATATTTGTAAATATATTATAATTATAAAGGTAGAAATGAAACTAGGGTAAAAAAAAATGTTTTGTAAGGATCAAATATATATATATATATATGTCTATTAGAGAAACCCTAACCATTCATCTCTCTATCATTTTTAAACCTGTCTCTCTATAGACATCTCTCTCTCGTAATATCATTGCCGGTGGCTTAGATCCATCGACTGATAGGGTGAGTGATCTTATTTCATCTTGTCTTTTATTTATGTTTTAAAATTTTCCATTTCTTTTTTTTCATCTTCATTGATTGACAAAGAAAAATATCTCTCATTTCTTTTTCGATTTGTATATAGAGCTCTTTTAAAAAAACAATTCAAAGTTTTTAAAATTTTTTTCCCTTTTGTTTTTGACTCTTAAAAAAAAATTCCTTCGAATTCTATACAAAAAAAATAAAAAATTTTTCCTTTTTTTTTGTTCACTAAAAAAATAATATTTAAATGTTTTTTTTTAAATTTTCAGGTAAAAAAAAAATTTCCAGGTTGGACACTTGCCCAAATCTAAGCAATTTTTTTGGGTTCAGATTCAGTGGGAAAAAAATATAACCCATATATCTCAAATTCAGGTTAAAATAATGTGTTTGGGTTCAGATATCTGACCTAAACATAATCCTAGGTGGAAGCATTAGATTTGGAAAATGCCATTTGGCATGTTTCCAAAGCATGGGCTTCATCAGGGAAGTTTATAGGCTTCTTATTTATAATTTTATTATTTTACTGTAATAAAATTTTATAATTGATTATTAAAAAATTTTATCTAAGATCTAAATAGAAATTATAGGATTTTAATTATTAATAAATTATATTTCAATTGATATTATTTTTCTTTTTATTTATAAATATCAAATTTGAATTTTTTTATATTTAAAAAACAAAAAAAAAAATAAAAAAACCCATAGTACTTCAGCCAATCAAGTAAAGGACAAGAACGAGATGCTCTGGCGGAAGGAGTGTCTATTCTATGCTCAGATCTAATTCCTATGAATTACTTTTAATAATTTAAATTTTATTAAAAAGATTCACGATCAACAATAACGTTGCAAGACAAAAGACCATCTCCACATTATTTGGAGAGAGAGAGAGAGAGATGCATTGACGTGATATCGTGTGGGCAAAGGAGAGGATGTTCTATCATGTCGACACTGAATGGGGTCACTTCATCAAGCACCTTAATCTAGCGTGGAAACTTGGAGTGGAATCTTGAGGAGACGCTCCATCAGAGATTGCACAATAATGCTTTTGTTCATTCATTATTTTAAAACATCATGCCATCTGCTCAGATTTTATGGCATATAGATATACACACAAACCCCAAGAGATAAGGATTAATCATTGGTTCTGCAAATCTAAAATTTTATTGGCATACCACTGTGCCCTTCTCTTCAATTTTCATTGTTGGCACTTGCAAATATACTTTTTTTTTTTTTTTGTTGCTGGCCATAATTTTGAAACTCTTCTTGCATGGTACCATAAATGGTGAATTCTCATGCTAACCATTGGCGCTTCCAAATCACAAAGAGTTCAATTTTTTAAATCATTTGCTTGACGCTGGAAGGTTGACATAAAATAGAGTATAATAATATAAAAAATTTATATAATTAATCGTATTTAATAAATTAAAATTTTAATTGTTATTATTATTATATTTGCATGATGTTGAAGCACATTGTGTTATTGAATGTCACAGAGCTTAATAGTTCGGTGTGTTATAAACGAATTTTAAATTTAAGATCTTTTATTTACTTAAAAAAGTTAATATGATTTTTCCTACCTTTTGATTTGCAAAATTACTAATTAAATTTTTAAAAAATTAGGTAAGCTAGAAGGTTTAAATTGAATTATAAGTAGATGGGTAGATGGGAATTTGAAATGATTTTTTTTTTATTAAATTACTGGTATTCAGTAATTATATTGAATTCGATTAAATTCGATTCGACTCAGATTGGACTTTAAGGGGGGACAAAGTTCTCACAATATTTATTTTCTTCATATATAAAATTTGAATTCTAAATTTTATTTAAAAAATATCAGTGTTCAATCATTGAATCAATTACACGTCATGAATTAATTTAATTTATAATACAAATATTCAATGATAGAAAAGAGATATTTTTCCCCTAAGCAATAGTAAAAGAAAATAGTTGGTTGTTGTATTTGGCTTTTTTCCTAATATAAATATATCATTAACTACAAACAATAATAAAAAAATAAGTTGTCATGATCATTTAGTGAGAAGTATTTTAAATTCCTCGAAGCACATAAAGAGTTTTTCTACGACTTTTATGAATATTAATAAAGCTTTGTTGAGTATTGAATTACTATCAATTTCACAAAAATAAAAGTAACCGAATGTTATCTATTTAAATAATAATAATAATAATAATAATAATAATAATAATAATACATTTATCAAAAAATCACAGAATCCTACTTTCAGAGTTGATTCAGTAAAAAATGTTAAAACTAATGAATTTCAACTTAACTGATATTTTTTTTCTCCTCTTCTTCTTTAACAAATTCGGATTCATATACAAAAAAAAAAAATTGATAGATCCATTAATTAAAATTTATATTCAAATTTTAAAAATAATAAAAATTACCTTAAAAAACTTATTTTAAAAAGGTTTTGATAAGTCAGATAAGACATATTATAATTTCGGATATTAACCTTAATAAGATTTTTTTTACACCATACACGTGTAATTGATATAAGTCAGACACGTAACTCAACAATCAAACAAAATAAAAAGAAAAGGAAAAAAAATATAGTCAAGTCAACAGATCATGAGGGCGGGGGGAGGGGGGGGTATCAAAATCAAGATGGGGGACCACGGGTGCAATGTCTTTGTCCGATATGCGATGCTTCATCGGCCGCCGGGCAAAAATAAAAGCGATCTTTTTGCATTGCCCTAATAAAATAAATCCAATCCTTATTTAATACGATGCTATCCAAACGTGCCCTTAGGGCCCTCCCCATCACCTCTCTCTCGGCGGTGGGGTCAACCTCAATCCTGACCCTTCATTTGACAAGTATAATTCTGATGCGACATGTGCATGTGGGGAACAAGGCACCTTTCCAAATATAAAATGTGCGATACAACTTATTTATTTATTAGGGTATAAAAAAATGAAATATATCTCAAATCAAGATATAAATATATATATATACACGTATGATGTTATTGATTAATTATTATTTATTTTTTGAATTTTGTGGATATGGGTAATACACATAATGACGAATAGATTTGTTTTAAATTAAATTATTTTTTGAATTCAATCAGTATGGAGTCTTTTTTTTAATGAATAAATTTTAAATCTATGCTATGATTGAGAAAAGGGTGATTTATACATTTTATATACTACAATTATATGATTTTAAGAGGTTTGAAATTAGTTTTTTTTTTTTTACTGATTGATATCCAAATTTCACCCGATTAATCTAGTTTAATTACTGTGAGGTTCATTTTAGAGGTTGACTCTCCTAAATGCTTTTTCTTTATTTTCAGGATTCGAATTCGAGATTTCTGATTAAAGGATAAAGTGTTCGACCACTCAACCCAAAGAGTTTAGTGGGGTTCTCCTATTTTAAGGTTACGGGGTTAGATACATGTAAAGAATAATTCTTTTTTTTTTTAAAATCTTTGCCTTTTTTCTAAATTGTTCTTTTGCGATGAATATCAAACTTAATAAAGAATCCCTTGTCATCACACAACCTTAGACTATTTTAAGCACTAATTAATTGTTTTTTGTAGGGCTTGGGTTGGTGGGGGGTTCTCCTATCTTTTTAAGCTCTTTGACATTCATTGCATACATGCTTTTATACTAGAAATAATTTCTAATAGTCCAAAAGTATTCTCACTCTAATAATCATTTTGTAGGCTTTCCCTTTTTGGTTAAGGGGAGGGTTGAATCTATGTGTTTTGCATATATATAAGTTTAGCCTCTTGAACCTTAAGAATTACCCGCAAAAGAGATTCATTAATACTTACCTCATTCATTTCGTGTACTAAGCATTTTTCAAGATCATGCTTTCAGAAAATAAAATGTCACAATTTTCTTTATAAATTATGTTTTTAACAACAATTATGTCAATGAACTATAGTTCAACTAGTACTGTCTCCTCTCCCCCTTATAAAAGTCTGGAGTTCAAGCCATATCAAAAAAAAAAAAAAAAAAAAAAAAACAATCATGTTGCCCATGTTTTCTTTTTTCAGCTTAGGTTTGATCCCTTCAATTTAGAGAGGATATATATATATACTCAAAGGAAAATGCCATTCTTAGGATCATTCCAGATTTTGATGTAATGCACCTTTTTTTAATTATTTTTTTCTGATTAATTAATTATGGCGTCATTTCCTAGCAAAGTCATTTTTTTTTGTTACATAAAAGTTATAAACATCACAAAAATACATATGTAAAAAAGTATTTGAGTAACAGCTTTTTACCACTTAGGTATCCATACATACAAGACAGATCAAGGCCATTTGTATACTTGTTTTCCATGATTTTCACGGAGTAATTTATTAATACAAGACGTAAAAATATCTTTGAAGACAAAGCCCTTTATGAACGCACGTCATAACCTCTCCTCCATACACTCTCTAACATTAGAACTACCCTATCACAAGAAGCACATAACATAATTCTCCAAGTTATGCCAAATAATAAAAGGGAAATCCACTACCAAACCATGAAATTCCGTACAAACTTGACATCTCTCTCTCTCTCTCTATAGATGGCATTGAATAATATGAAACCCTTTCTACATTAATCAATATATACATCTTATTTGTCCACTAATATACGATCAAACGTGACTAATTAACACATCACTTACAAATGAATTAAATTGGATTTTTTTTTCCTCCATTGAAACACTTTGTCTTCATTATGCAATTTAAATTTGTATGCAGCCCAATGGAAACAAAAAACTTTGTTTCTAGCCAAGAAAGCAGGAATGCGACATGGAACCAACAGCAGTAAAGTCTATCATTAATACATCTCCAATTGGGACACCCCCCCCCCACTTATATCAAAGAAAGAGAAGAAGGGATATTTCAATACAAAGTGAAATAAGTTATGGCATAAGGTCATTCATTTCACACACACCTTATTTTAGTATTAAGTTTCCATCATATCCCACTCTTAAATACTAAGATCTTCACTGCAACAAAATAGCAAAAATTCAAATACAAGAAACTAAAAGCAAGAAAGAGAGATATACATATAAGTAGAACTTTTGACTTGAGACCTCTACCCTTCATCAAAGTTGGATTCCACTCTCCTAACAACCATAGAATGATAGAAAAGAGACTATTAACAATTCATGAGAGAGAAAAAGAGAGGGAAGAGAGATAGAGGGAGAGAGCTATAATGACTTAGCGTGGCATAGCAACGGGACAATTGTGGAAGCAATGATCGCTTAATGAAACACGAAAGACACACTTAGTGTAACTTTCCATGCGTAGCTTGCACTTAGCAAAAAAAACTTAGAACATCCGCGAATCTGACGGCGAAGAATTCACCAAATTAAGAATGCTGTTCCAATAATTCTTGTTCTCTTCATAGTAATCACTTTCACCACCACTAGCACCGCCATTCTCCGAATCTCCACTCCCATTTTCCTCTGGTGTCGCATTCCGGTCCCCAAAGTTTTTTAGCAAAAGCTCAGTGAATCCCTCAATGAAATTCCCGTTAACTCTGGTAGACTCCGGAGCCCATGCATTACTATTGTTGTTATGATTTTCCATCTCGTGCTCATTAAGTCCAGAAGTAAAACACATTCCATTGTCCTCAATCCCATGTTTGGAAAATTCCGGATTTGAATTCCCATTCCCGAACCCTTTCCAATCCTCTTCCCCTTCTTCCTTCACAGGTCCATTATTCTCACAAACCCCGGAATTCTCCACAAACTCAATCATACTAGTGGAGTTCATGTTACTACTCTCGCCTATCCCTCCATTCAGTGGAACCAAATTCTCGGAAAAGCTCAATGTCGAAGTGGGTGACTCGAGATCAACACCGGTTGCCCCACCACCACCAACGGGGTCAGTGGCCCTAGCACCACCACCCCAAACGCCCTGCCAGGCCTTGAGTATGTCAAGGCAAAGCGGAGGAGGCGGGGAATGAGTACTTTTGTTCATACTTTGAGAAGTTGATGTAGGAGAAGCAGACAGGTCCATAGTAGTAGCGGTAGTAGTATTAGTAGTAGAGGTGGTGATGAGTGGAAGGCTGTGATGGAAAGTACCAGAAAGCAATTTGGATTCTCTAACCAAACGAGCCTCGGCTTCCAGCCGAGCACTCTCCCACTGGGCCATGTGGCTCAAATTTGCTGTATTCTTGGATTTACCGTCGCTCAAAAGCAATGCATCATTGATAGGTTTGTGAGTGACCGGATCTATTCCCATTTTGGCTAACCTTTTCTTCAAGTGTGTATTCCAGTAATTCTTGATCTCATTGTCTGTTCTTTTTGGCAAGTGTGTTGCTATGGCCGACCACCTTAAACAAAGAACAACAAAATGACATTCCTTGTTACATGAAACAAAAACTATATGCTAAATTATTTAACAAAAAAAAAAAAAAAAACAAAACAAAAAGAAAAAAGAAACCAGACAGAACCTAGGAACTATCATGTAATGGTCTAAATTTAATTATCTAATTTTTTGTTTCAACCTAATCTGTCGGTGCTAAAGAAAGAAACCCTTCTTCTTATTCTTCTTCTTCTTCCTTTTTTTTGTTTTTTGTTTGAAGATTCTTTGTGTTCATTAAAAGCTGAAGACCCCATTAATGCTGCAAACAGTGAAAATTTTAGTGTGGAAAAAGTCGTCAATTTTCCGTAGGAGTTGAGAGTGTTCATAAATAGTTACTTCAAAATTTGGTGCAATTTGAAACTATGGTTTTTTGAAGCAGGAAAAAAAAAAGAGTTTGAAGTGATTACAAAAATTAGAATATTACAGATAAATGACACAGATAAAACTAGATTGCATAAAAAAAAAAAAAACAAAAAAAACAAAAAAAAAATACTTCTTTTTTGTTTTAAGTTTTGACTAATGATTTTATGCTCAAGTAATTCAGTAGTAGGATTCTATCTGATATTAATGAATTGCTATTTTCTCCAGCGAGTCTATAAAAGCTGCTGTTACATGAGAAAGAGAGAGAGAGAGAGAGAGAGGAAGTCATTATGTCCGAAGCTCCAGTAATAATGTCATTAAGGAAAAGAGTAAACCCAGAAATGAATAAAAAAGTATAAAGAGACTCAGGGAAGGGTTGTACTTAGATAACAGCACCTGTTGCCTAGAAGTGCATGAAGTTGAATGATTGTTTGCTCTTCTTGCAGAGTGAATTTCCCTCTTTTAATATCAGGTCTCAGATAATTAGTCCATCTCAGTCTGCAACTCTTCCCACATCTCTGTAGCCCTGCCCTCCCCCCCCCCAAAAAAAAAAAACCCACAACGATTCAAACAATTAAAAATAATTATATCAGTTTTTACCCCCAAAAAAAAAATTGTAGGAACTAAGTTGAAATCAAACTAAAAGAAACATTCTATCTTCATGACCAATTTCATAACTGTGCTTGCTAATTGTACCAAAAAAAAAGAAAAAAAAGAAAAAAAATGGTGCACAAAAAATTAGTGGATACCAGCTTTGACAGGCAAAGCACGCCAACTTCCATGACCATGTTCTTCAATGTAAGCTAAGAGCTTTTGATCTTCTTCCGGCGTCCATGGCCCTTTCTTCAACCCAACTTTGTCACAACATGGCGATCGCCCCATTTCTTGAGAGAGAGAAAAAATTATCCTTTTAAGTCCTTTGTCCCCCACCCTCCCTCCCTCTCTCTCTATATGTAGTTGTAGCACAAGAAATGAGAACAGAAAAGTGATATAGAGAAGGTAAGGACGGTAGTGCCCTAGATAATTGGGGGGGGGGGAGTGGGGGTTGATAATTGAGAAGAAATGGGCACAAAATAGAGGTCAGCGACATTTGACAAAACTACCCTTTAACCTCGTCACAGTGGTATGTACTCTACGTTGTAGGGTTTTTTTCTTTTTTATTTTTTGTTCACTCTTTTCTTTCTGTCTTTTCTATTTTTCTAATTGCTTCCCATTGATTCCCCTATCCTATCCAAAATTACAATAAGGGTATCATTCTCATTTTAATTAGATTAGATAGTCCAGTTTTCTAACTCAATCGAAATTTTTTTATGTCATCGTGGCTTTCTTGTCCTTTGAGATTTGAGATGGCAAACTAAAACTTCACTTTTTTAAATGAAAAATCAATCTTTAAGAACAAAGATGCAATTTTTATCGCAAAAAATCTTGAAATTTTAAATTTAAATGATTTAAAATTATTCAAACTATTTTTTTCAAATTAAATAAAAAATTAAAATGCATTGAGATGAATTTGGTGTGTTTGATTTTTTGACTCATTTTATTTTTTCTATTGAGCAAAAAATATTTTGGGTTCAACGGAAATTATTTTGGGCTCTCAAACACTAGAAAACTTTGAGAGAGAGAGAGTAAAAAAGTTACTTTCGTTTAAATTGAAAAAAAGATATTGATGATATGTGACCCAAACGCTCGTTATCATGAAACTTAAACCCAGGATCAGTAGTTTACACGAATAAAATGAACTTCTCAATTGGAGAGACGCGGCCAAATCACCAGGTCCTCATCGATGAGATTCTACTCGATAGGAGGCTGGTCTTAAGGCCTCCTCTGTGCTCGGTATCTGATCAGCTCGGAGCAATATTCAACTTTCCTTAAGTCATAGAAATGATATTTCATAATTAGTAAGGAGACTCAAAACGCTAATCGATAAAAAAAGAACTTTGGTAATTAGAACTTTCTTAACAAAAATGATTCTAAATCTTATGTAAATTTTTTTCTAAGGGATCCTATGATCTCGGGACAGTGGGTTTCAATGTCTCGGATGCACATGAGACTCATAAAAGTAACCTATATATATTATGAGGTCGCCAACCAAATAAGTTGTCTCAACTTACACATAGCACACAAAGGTAAAAATAAAACTCTCTTTTAATTTGTTTCTCTTTTTGAAAACCACTTTCTGACTTGAGTATCGGAATCTCCCCCACCAAAACACCTTTTGGTAGCTTTTTGCATGTCTCATCCATCAAGATCAACAGGCAGCCAGTCATTCTGTTCGAGTCAGCAGGGCCATCATTTATGGAGCAAAATCCACCTCCAATAAATTGACGTTGTCTATGGAAACAGACTGATTTATTTAGCCGAATGTGCTTCTTACCCTCTTTCCTCCCCTCACAGCCATGACACATGCAAAGAGAAAGAGGCCAACCATCAATTTCGATGAGGATGCCTTCCACGAACGATCCGTTGATCATCACTGTAGGAATAGGGTCCTCCTTGTCAAAAGGACTTTCATTGATCAAGGAGCAGATCGAGATCTCCTCTTTTGGAATACCTTCCAGCAAATGGGGTTCACCCCATCTCATCTTCAACTCTCTGATGGCCCATAAAAGGATTCGTTGACGAATGTATACATCCAGAAGGCACCATCTTGCTTGTCCAACCTTGGGAATGCCTCTTCACCATGTTACTACAAAACCACTTTTTATGTGGTGAAACTCATGTTCCTCTATAATGCTATCCTAGGTCATCCTGTTTGGATGGTCTCGAAACACTATGAAGTGCAAGGTATATGAAGATCAAATTCAGGACACCCTTAAGGGTCGCAACACTCCATAATGATACCGACCTGTCATAAATTAACAATAAATGCAAGTCGTAAGCATGTGAGGCAGAAAAAGAGAGTGTTCGCACTAGAACGCTAATGTGCAATATAAGAAGTCAAGAAACTCCTAACTGCAAGGTTTATTTAAGAGGTAGAATATCCAAAATGATTAGCCAATGTGGTTATGGTAAAAAAAAGCTAATGAAAAGTGAAAGATGTGTATAGAGTTTACCGACCTCAACAAGGAGTGTTCGAATGACAACTATCCGCGTCCCAACATCGACAAGATGGCATACAATTTATTAGGCCACCGAATCTTGAGTTTTACAGATGCATACTTCGACGACAACCAGATACGCATGGCCCCTGAGGACGAAGAAAAAACAAATTTTATTATGAAGTTCAGCACCTATTGATACAAGGTTATGCCATTTGGCCTCACAAAAGCTGGAGCGACTTTCCAATGGCTAATTAACAAAGTCTTCAGTGAACATTTCAACAAGAATGTGGAGACTTATATTGACGACATACTCATCAAGAGCGCTAATGCCGAAAATCACATCGCAGATATGGAAAAAACATTCCAAATGCTAGAACGTTGTAACATGAGGCTAAATTTAGCAAAATGCACTTTCGGAATCACTTTTGGAAAGTTTTTAGGTTTCCTAATGATCGAACGGGGGACCAAAGTGAATCGAAGAAGATACAAGCCATATTGGATATGGCATTATTGAGGGCAATGAAGGAAATGCAACACTTCATGGGGAGGATCGTGACTCTAAATTGATTCATATCAAAAGTGGGAGAGAAGTATAAACACTTTCATGATGCTCTGAAGAAGTTTCAGAAGTTTGCATAGATGCCAGAGTGTCAAACAACATTCAAACAATTCAGAGAATACCTTACGTCACCCCCGCTCCTTTCTTGATCTATTCTCAGCGTCAAAGTCTACCTTTATCTCTCTATTTCTAACCAAGTGTTCTACTCTGTCCTTATGAGGTAGGAATCTACCATACAGAAATTGGTGCACTACGTCAGCTATATACTTCAAGAGTTTGAGGTTAATTACCGACCTATCGAAAAGATGATCTTTGTCTTAGTCATAACCGCCAGACACCTCCGGCGTTACTTCCAAGCTCACACTATTATAATATTGACAGATCAGGCTCTAAAGCAGAATCCACAAAAAAGGGATACCTCAAGTCAACTCATTAAGGGAGTATTGAGTTAGGCGAATTCGACATAAAATATTAATCTAGGACAGCAATCAAGGGTCAAGCCCTTGCTGACTTCGTTCTCGAAGCCACACTCCTGCTACTCACCGAGCAAACCTCTGCTGATGATCAAGAAGAATGCTCGTTACCCGAATGGACCCTTTATGTAGATTGGTCATCGAACTCAAGAAGTGAAGCTGGATTTATTCTCGTAGAACATGATAATTTCAAATCAAAATACGTCATCTATTTTGACTTCCAAGCAACCAACAATCAGGCTGAATATAAATCTCTTCTGACCAGATTGCGAATTGTAGCACCACTAGGAGTTCAAAATAAATAGATTTTTACTGATAGTTAATTGGTCATCAAGCAGATTAAAGTGATATATGAAACTAAGAAACCAACAATGGTAAAGTATCTAACCAAGTTACACAAGGCAATGAACAAATTTGACATAGTGGAATACAGTAGATCCCTCGATCAAATAATGTATGAGTTGACACTCTCTCAAAGTTAACTAGTTTCGACTCGATAGAAACCAATTGAGCAGTCTATATAGAGAGCCTACCATACCTGAGCATTGACGAGTCTAAGCAAGTCTTATCATTAAGGCTTATTTTAAGTATGAGTAACTACCAAACTTGTCCCTTGAAACCGCTAAGTTGAGACGAAAAGGTGTAGGCACTCGGAATTTGGTGAACAAGGCTCTCCAACAAGAGTATTATTGGTCTACTATGAAGACTAATGCAAATGATTACATCAAAAGATGTGATAAATGTCAATGCTTTTTATCGATACCATGTCAGCCTTCTATCGAACTCTGCTCAATCGCAAGCCCATTGTTGTTTACCCATTGGGGAATCGGTATCCTCAGACCGTTCTCACCTGCTACCAGACAACGAAAATTCCTAATCGTAGCTATCGACTACTTTATCAAGTGGGTAGAAACTAAACCATTGGCCCAGATCACCACTAGCAAAATGCAGAATTTTGTGAGGACATCCATTATCACCAGGTTCGATGTCTCCCACATTTTGATTACCGGCAACATCAAACAATTCGATAACAAAAGTTTTTAAGAATTCTACAGTAGGCTAGAAATCCAACATCGCTTTACCTCCGTTGCCTACCCGCAAACTAATGGTCTCGTCGAGATAACAAACCAAACAATCTTATAAGGACTAAAGGCTGCATTGGATGAAGTTAAAGGTCGCTAGATAGATGAGCTCTATAGCATCATCTGGGCCTACAGAACAATGCCCAAAAGGGTAACAGGAGAAACGTCATTTAATTTAGCTTATGGCTGTGAAGCAGTGATACCGGTGGAAATCAGCATTCATTCACTTCGAGTAGATCAATATGAGTATGGGCAGAATAAGTTTGCATTACGTGAATGGTTAAATTTACTCCCTGAACTGTGAGAAACTGCATATGTTCGAATGGTCATTTATCAACAGCAGATGGGGCGATACTAGAACATGTAGGTCAACAAATGGTGCTTATCAAGCCGAGTGATATGCTGTTAAGGAAAGCAAAGGCCACCGGTCAATCTCAACCAAGAGGAAGCTAGCACCCAATGAGGAAGGCCCTTATCGGGTACGTTCGAAAGTTCACCCGAATACATATCATCTTAATCACCTAGACAGCTCAATCGTGTGTAGGACTTGAAACTCTGAAAGCCTATGTATTTACTATCAATGATGATTATCGCTCTCTCGTGGGAATACACCCCGTTTCGTACCTATTCAAACGGTGAGGTAAGACCTCTACAATCCTCTACCCTGTTATATTGTCTTATCTGCCAATTGATCTGCCTCTATATCTATATTTTTCAAAACGTGTCATCAATAAGGGATGTATCTCCTCGATAGGTAGACACAGCCCATCAAACGGTGAGATTGGATTGGTGTGAGCTTTATGCAGGACTGGTTGAGTACCACCACTTGAGTCTTGTGAACATGTTGTAAGCATGAACAAAATATGAAGAGTTAAGGTAGTGGCCTAAAAGACTTGACTTGACATTGGAAATTTGAAAGTGAAAAACATGCATTTTAACCAATTGAACATCATGTAGTCCTTTAGCATAACTTTCTCTACATAGTTCCGAATGACATGAGGTTTTCTGTCTTAGACACTAGACATCCTTAGTTTTAAAAATGAAATACGAAACCCCCTAATTTGTAAAGGTGTATTAGAAGTTATAGCATGTTTCTTATAACTGCGCAAGTTTGAAACTTGCTGATTTTATACATTCGTAAGTGTTGGATGTCTTGATTGAGGGGAACACTTTTTCTTAGTTTCGTGGTATTATTGGAGAGTGCGCTACCCTCCCCCATACAGTGAGTGAGATTTATTTTAATGTTTTCGTTTAATATGTAAACCCTGTTTTACAACACTTTGATAAATGAGCATGATTTATTGTGTGCTTGAAATGTTTTGACTGGTTTTGGAACTGACTTTTTGTAAACCGATGGAGTGTCCAAAAATTTGGTTGAATTATGAAAATATGCATCCATGTAGTTGAAATATATAATATACCATTTTATGTTATATATTGCATTTGGTTTGTGAACCTGATTTATGGCACATGTTTGATATGATATTGATTTTGGCCTTGAGAGCTTTGATATGTATTATTCCGTAGCTACGAATGACACCGTGAGAGGTGCTTAGGTGGCATCCGGATATGCCTAGGCCTGAGGTATCCCACAAGTTGCCGAGATTATATTTACGACACGGTACTAGCCAGGTTGAACCCGAAAGGGGGAGGATTTAGATGCTATCCAAGTCTAGCACCTGGGCGAGGTTAGTCGCCAATGCTGGGGCAGAGAGCACTTTAAATAAATTTGCATATAACACCCCCGGTACGCCTGTCATAGGTCGAGGTAGACCTCTGTCAAGACACTTTCGGCTGACAGCTCTATGATTTTAATGACAGTGCTTTTGATGTATATTTGAATTGATAATGCGTGCTAATGATATATTGTTGAAATGAAAAGCATGATGATTTGAAATATGATTTGTATACTTATGTTTTGACACTTCAGTTTCACACTCCATATTAGACGATTGTATTGACTCACTCACTCACTCACTGAATATTCTTCCCTGAGTACTCACCCCTCTTCTTTCCCTCCCCAGACAGAATTATGGTGCTAGGGCGATGCATTTGGCTCTAGAAGGCTTGATAGTTTATTGGTGGATTTGGTATTTACGACGGTGAGATTTAAGTTTTAATTGAAAATATGAATTTCGTACTTTATGTCGACTCTGTGTGGTCTTGATATTGAGTTTCGTAGTTGGCCATGTACATATTATGGGATGACTGTATAATTTTTGAACTTTTATTTGCGAAACTCTCATATTTCACTTGCATTAAAACATTTGTAAATATTTAAAATGTTAACTTGGGAATTTGTAATATATTTGTATAAATTTAGACCCGCACGGTGTGGCGGCTGCTCATGTTCTAGTTGGACATGACAGCAGAGGTCTGTGGCTAGGACTGCTGGTAATTTATTTAGCCTTGCATTGTTCTGGATATCGGTTGTGGGATTTGTTGGTTTTGGAGAGGCCGGGATGACCATTTGTTTAATTTACAGGATGATTTTAAATTATACAGGTTTATTTGTACATGGGAGACCTCCGATTTATGGGGGGGTTCTGTCCGATTTTCTGTAAAAATACAGTTGACATGCAGGGTAACGGGCGACTGTTCACGATTCCCGGTTTGGGACGTGACATAATCCATATTAAAAGAAAATAAGAATTTTTAAATTTGAATAATTTTAAATTATTAAAAATATTTTTTAAAATAAATAAAAATTTAAAATATGATAAAATAGATTTGACCTATAAAATTTGATTTATTTGATTTTTGACTATTTAAATGTAATTTGGTTGGCAAAGGGGAACTTTTGGGCCGGCCTATCCGCTGATTTTAGCCCAACCTATCACATATTCGGGGCTGGATGGGTTCAGTAGCAGAGCTACGCGTAAAGAATGGTAGGCAATTGTTTTCATTTAATTAAAATAATTTAATTAATTTTTATATATCAAATAAATATTATTTTCATTCAATTTAAAATATTACATTTATTAAAATTATCAATCAATTCACTAAGATTATTATCCTATTTTATAAAAATATTTTACTCCATTATCTTTAAATTCTAAATCCATTATTAGATGTGCTGTACTGGTTTCCAAGCCCAGTCATACGGTAGCAGAAGAACATCATACGGAGGGGACACCTAAATGGGCTTTTAATTTGAATTGTTCAATGAATCAAAAAGTATTAAGTTATGCTAAGATGAGATCAATCTTGGGATCTAACTCTGTTTTAAATCTTAGCACAAGAGTCGGAATCAACAAGAATTGTCAGTGAAGTATCAAGGAGTTGGATAGGATAGGAGTACAATGAGGTGAGAAAAGTCAAAATTGTCAAAATTCAATCCTTAATTTTCTTTATGTGCATTCTCTCTCTCTCTCTATCTCTTTCTCTCTCTCTCTATCTCTTTCTCTCTCTATGCACAATATTTAGGAAAAAATTATCAATGCTTAAAAATACCTTAAATTATTAAAGTTTTATAATTTATTAATGGGTCTCACTCTAAATATTTACTTTCATTAATCAATCTTTATTTTTAATTTTTTTTCGAGCTTCAGACCTCTAAAAAAAAAATAAGTGATACCAGTTCAGTTTTCTTTTATTTTCTTTATCTTTTAATTTTTGGTTATATGGAAGGATGGACAAACTAACCTCTAAAGCAAACTCTTCCCCGAATATCAAGCTTTAACAAACATCAAAAGGAGGAGAAGCTGACTCATGGACTCCAAGCCTCTCATCTATCCCTAATTGGGCAAACATATATACACAGATATTACTTTCTTTCCAAAGGATTGCATTTGAGTTTTCTTTTATTAATCTAAAGAGATTAGCACTAAAGAATTTTGTTGAATCTTTGCACAAAACAAGTTTAAGTGAAGTTTTCATATATGTCACTTGGAGATACCAAAGGTTTGCACCAAAAACAAGTTGATTTGGACTGTTGCACTTTCATTTATGTTAAAACTTGATTGGAAGTGTAAAGTTTTGTTTTTAAAAGTAGGGGGTCTTTCCTGTAAATTAGTTGCTCTTTGGGAGGGGAAAATAAATAAATAAATAAACATTACTATTGAATTAAAATTTACAAATACCATATTTTCATATATTTGATTTTCTATTTTAGGTCCTATTTTTAAGCAAACGTATTTAGTACTTGTAGAAAGTTTGTAAAAGAAACGAGAATAGAAAGAAACATTGATAAATGAAATTAAAATTTGGAGGCAATCTCATTTTGTTTTTAGTATTTAATTACTGATATCTGATAATTCTACTAATTCGATTCAACCAGTTATGAAACTCATATATCTATTTTTTCGTTCTAAATATTCAAATTTGAAATCTTAATTAAGAGAGTGTAGTATTTTGTCATTAAATTTATAGATCGTTGGTAAAGGAAATCTCATTGATAAATGGTAAAACTTTAGTGATTTATGATACAAATTATGTAGTGCTATTATATTTTCTCCATATTTAGATTTCCTTTTTAGTTCTCGTTATCTAAAGAGTTTTACTATTATATTTCCTTATTTTTCATCATACAGAAAATAAACACAGAATTTTATTTTTTATTTTTCTGTTTAATAAGAGATCTGTGGTTTTAAAATTATACAATAAAAATAACCCTTTATATAAAATTACAGAATAAATTGAATGTATTAAAACTCTAATTTATTTACTTAAAATATTAATTATTCTCCAAAATCTTTAACCTCCATCCTCTCAGACCAAGCACATTAAACTCCATCTCCCCCGATCTATAATGCTGACTTCGTGGATAGGACATTTGGCCCTTGGTGGCCGCCTCCATTGAAGATCTGTACAAAGATATGACTGAGGGGCATTTTGAGAAATTTGAAAACTTGGGTGAATTTATTTAGATGGATCTCCAACCTGACGAAGTGGTCACCCTGTTGGTTTTGATATGTGAAAAGACGAAAGTGGGACCTCCTACGGAGAAAAGGAGTTAAGGCATACAGGGTAAACACTTTGTGAAGAATTCACGAGGTAAGCGTTTATCGGATAAAAGTTTAATATTTTTTAATTAAATTTTAATTTAAAAATTTAAAAATTTAAAAAATTATGATAGAAATTTTTTTTTTAAATTGATTCTGATAATATTTTATTTGAATTAATCAGTATATGATTTTGAGTATCGATTCATTATTAAAAAAAAAAAAGAGGACGTTTGTGACGAGCCAAATTAAAAAGTGTATTCGAGTCAAGTTGATCCCAAATGTCTCTATGGTTGAACTCGAAGTTGAGTTTTTTTACTCGACCCGAATTTGACAAGTAGTAATAATAGAACTCGAAACTTAACTCGATTCGAAAACTCGATTTCAATATAAATATAGTATATTAATATATTTTATTTTATTTTATTTTTTATATTATGATATATATAATATATTAATATGAGTTATCGAACTATTTGATAAATTTTTAAATTTAAAATTTTATTATTCAGATTCGAAATCGATTTAAACACGATTAAACTCGAATTGAATTCAACAATTGATCCAATAACTCGTAAATGATTCGAATTTGATTCGATTCATGTAACACCCTAACCCAAATCCAAAGGCAGTGTTTTAAAGGCTCCATAGAATTCCGAAGGCAGGGTTTTAAAGGCTCCATAGAATTTGACTGGGTTTGAAAGGACAATGGAGTCGCTGTCACCATAACTTCTCTTTGATCACTGCCACCTCCAGCCTAGGATATGGTCCAACATTGCTTTAATTACATATTTAATGAACTCCGGTTACACTTGTTCATCTTTCTACTTATCTACGTGGCCTTCTTGTGGCAAAATAATATCCTATGATAAATTGAAGCCCAGCTGTCACACTATATAGCATATTTTAAAAATATTTTAAAAAATATAATATCTTAAAATCAAAAGAATTATTAATTTAGTTTGGATAATATTTAACTTACATTATTTAAAATTTATAATATTTGTTTTAATATTTGTAATTATGAATTTTGTATAATATTTAATTGAAATGATAGAGTATTAAAGTTTGATATTTTTTAATATTATTTCTTATGTTTAACAAGATATGAGAATAATATTCAATTTTATATTCTAATATGATATCATAGGCATATTCAAATTTTCATAATACTCAATTAAATTACATATTTAAATTTAGAAGTATCTCGCTTTGGGTTTTGTTTTAAATTTATAAATAAAGTTTCAAAAATTATAATCTTAAATGTTCTTTTCATCTTGTTTTCTCACTTAATCATTGCTATACCAATACCTAGTTTTACGCACTGATATCTCTTAAATAAAATTTTTCATTCGAGTTTTATGTATAATAAAAATATATATCGAGAAAATTTTTTCTCTTAAGAGTTTAACTTAAATTTAATCGATTTCAACGTGATATTAGAATCCGATCATCTATTAACCAAAAAAAAAAACCTAGTCATCTTTATAAAATTTAGACATGCTCAAAATATTGTGACCTGTTCAATAAAACTTTGGGCCTATACTCTTAACATCCAACCTGTGGGAAAGTGATTGAATTCTGTTGCGAATTTGCTAACTCCATTCTCCAATTTTATCGGCCCCGAAGGGACTGATAATTCAAATCTTCTACTCTATTGGGTTGGATACTTGGAGATATGTATGTATTCTCCCTATAAACACAATTTTAAAAATCTTTAATCTATTAAACATGTAAGAAAATTTTAAATTAAGAATTCACATGATTTAATTCTTGATGCCATTTCGATCTAAAGATGTTAGAGGTGAATTATGGTTTCATAAATACCGACTTATTATAGACTTGAACAATTGCCGTCAGAAGTGATGTAATACCTGTAAAAATCGTCGGAAGGTGTTCCGGCAGAGAGACTCCAACACTCAAATCAGAAAGAGTGGTTTTTGAATGGAAAAAAAACAGACTAAGAGGTCAAGGGAGTGATTTCCTGTGATTAGAGTGCCCAATGTATATGACCGAGAGAGAGCGTACCTGAATTGTAGGGTTTTAAGATACTTTATACCTGTGAGAGTTATGCGCCGCTGAAATTCTTTAACTCTCTTTTCCTTATCGAGTCGATCCAGAAATCTTGGAGATTCAATATTTCGAATTGATTGTGATTTCATCATTTGGGAAACTTTTATTTTCTGGTGGGATCCTTTTCTTAACCGAAAAATCCTAAAAAGGCTGCTCGCAAATAGGAAGTATGAGTCATTAGGATACTTTGACCTTCCCTTAGAATCGTTAAAAACGTTATCTATCGATCAGTCGTTCGATCGATAAAGGGTTTTCAGAACTTGTTCACTTGAAGGACCAACGGTTGAATACCCGATCGGGACGGTTACCTTTGCTTGATGAATCATATTCGGCTGGCGAGACAACTGAGACCCTATCGTTCGGGAAATCTGGGCGACTGAAACCTTTTGATAGATAATCATATTTGAACATTGATCGATAGTCATCCTTTGTGGGCCTTTCGTGTGGGCTTTCAAGAGCTGACCCCTCCAGATGGGTCTCGGACCACGTTTTATCAATTGCCCCCGACTTATGGCATTTTTTCTTGGGAAAAGCGTCATGAGTTATGACCGCTGGAAAGATGCAAAGTTTTTTAGTGTGACTTTTGTCGTTTCGATTTTCGGGAATCGTCTTCCGCACGTCTCATAAGAATTCATATTCGCCAGAGGGTTACACACCCCATTACCCTTACCGGTTGCTCTTTTAGCCCTTCTTCGAGATCTATCAGAAAAGTCATTTCTAGAAATAATGGCGAAAATGTCTGCTTCTCAGATGTTTCCGAGTATCGGTGACATTGTGAGTACTATGTTCCTGAGGGAACTCCAAGAGGTGCAAACTGAGATGCTGATAAGGGATGATAATACTCTAGTGTCTGCCACAGAAGTCGATAGGTTGATATGGCGCCAGTGGGTTGTGTACCGATGTACATCCAATCGATTAAGTATGTGTTAAAAGTTTCATACACAGGTCCTTTCGCGAAGATACTACACCGTTGGAATATATTCCCAACCCTTCTGATCCCGAGTGTCTAGCGTCTGGTGGTTGCTGTGGTTTCCTTATTGGGGTTTTGTCGTCTTCGTTTCGATTTTAACATCTTGTCGTCTATCTTCATCTTGATGAGATGTGGAAATAGCGGTTTGACCAAAGGTTGGTACAAGTTACAGACCCGACCTGAATCCAACTGGAGGTTTTGTATAAAAAATTCATTAACAAGAGTTGGATGCAAAAGTTCTTTTATATTGAATTCTCGAATAAAGATCACATGCCCATGATGCCTGAAACCGATGGGGTGTTTTCTTTGGGGTTGAAGCCCTTAGCCACATCAAAGCATGGTCGTTTCATTCAGTCCGTTGGTGGTTATTGCAGGTCCACTGGTCAAAACATATGGGTCGAGTCCCTATTGTATAATCAGATGTTGTTCTTAGCCGGCCTGCTAATTGGGGAGAAGAGAAAAATTAATAGGCTCATTCTGTAAGAGAGGGGGAGGATCGAATTGGTTGATTTCTTGGATTCTTTTGACGACATTGTGTTAGAGAATGTCACTATTGATAAGCTGGGTCGATTCGGTGTGAAAAGGTCCCTTCAGGAGGATATTAGGGCGTTTAAGACCCTCCTAGGATTTTCTACGAAGGCGTCTGAGGCCTTTCTGGAGTCGTCACCTTCTTCGGTGAAGAGGAGGGCAATTTCTTCTCCCTCGTCTGCATTGGTGGTTTTGCTTCATCGTTCAGCCCCGACAATAGTTAAACCAAGGGAGACTATCATTTTAGACAAAGGTAGTCTGTCGGGTGAAATAAATACTGGTGTGGACAAATTGGGAGGATCGGGAGATGATCTTTCGTTTGGTGCCATGGCGAGAGCGAATGTTTCTACAGTCGCAAGAGCAAGATGACAGAACCCTCTTTTGCTATTCCGGTTTGGTCTGCACATAAGGGAAAGCGCAAGGTTTTTGAAGGGGTGGCTTCTCCACCTACTATCATTGTTCAGTCCTTCGATGGTAAGAAGGGCTCAAAAGAATGTGGAACCATCGCTATTTGTGCTGGGGATATGCAGTATAGCTACATAGACCTGGTTGAGGCGGATCTCATTATCAACCGGTTTGACTTTCATCGATGCGAGCTCAACTTCCATAGGATGTCTTACGAGTAAGTCGGTCGGACTCTTAAGTTCTTAGACTTAATGGTATTGCCTTCTCTACATTTGTTGGGTTTTTTCTCATTTTTGCTTCTATTGACTTAGTTTTCCTTTCAAACCATGACTTTTGCTGAATTTCAGGAACAGCAGGGGAAACAAGTGATACGTCACTTAGAAGGGCGTCTTTTTGAGTTAACTCGTCCCGTTCAAGCGCAGGAAGAGATTCCTGTTCAGGAGAAAGAGGCCGTAAAGACCGAGAGCACGTCGGGTGCATTGCTCTATCAAAAGGAGGAAGAGCTAAGAAGATTTTGATCGGAGTTGGCCCAATACCAAGGGCAATGTGAACGGTTGAAACCGGAAGTCACGGTGCGCGAGGCATGTTATCAATCAATCGAGAAGTTGGCCCAATTTCGGGAGTAGTCGCTTCGAACGGCGGAGCACATAATAGCTGAGTTTGAGGAGTCCCGTGCGAAGAATGCTATTATCTTTAAAAACTGCCAACTAAAATTGTCCGAGAGATTAAAGTGCGCTTAAGAGATAATCCGTTGTATGGGTCTAAGCGACGCTTTGCCCCCGGTCGAAGAAGCGGCAAATACTCAGAACCCAACTGTATAGTTTTCGTTTGAAATTTTGTACCCAGTGACTTTTGTCTGCTTAATAAGAATCATTTCCTTTTTCACTGATAGAGGTCATCTTGTTACTTTCAATTGTAATCCTTGTTGCATCAATTCGGCAGAATTAGGATGATTTAGTTCCTTCACTTAGTAAAAAACTTTTAGGTAGAAGGGTCGCGTCCGCCCGTCCGGGAAGTTACACCCCTCATAGACACTCGAACGATCGGTTGGATCCGGGCGAATTAGCCCCTCCGAGCGATAGGAAGCTTTTAGATAGAGGGGTCACGTCCATCAGTTCGGGGAGTTTCATCCCTTATTGACGACGCGTACGAATGATAGGAGTTGAACGATTTAGACCATTCGAGCGATAGGAAATCTTTAGATAAAAGGGTCGTGTCCACCCGTTTGGGGAGTTCCATCTCTTATTGACGATTCGTAAAATCGGTAGAATCGGGGTGACTTAGACCC
The DNA here is from genome assembly GCA_037126225.1 of Dillenia turbinata. NCBI lineage: Eukaryota > Viridiplantae > Streptophyta > Magnoliopsida > Dilleniales > Dilleniaceae > Dillenia > Dillenia turbinata. The sequence continues at coordinate 23,147,296 of JBAMMX010000014.1, forward strand.
TTCGAGTGATAGGAAACTTTTAGATAGAGGGGTCGCGTCCACTCGTTCGGAGAGTTCCATCTTTTATTGACGACGCGTACAAACGATAGGATTCGGGAGATTTAGGCGTTCCGAGCGATAAGAAACTTTTAGATAAAGGGGTCGCATCCACCCGTTTGGCTAGTTCCATCCCTTATTGACGACGCGTATGAACGATAGGGTCTAGACGATTTAGGCCCTTCGAGTGATAGGAAACTTTTTGATAAAGGGGTCGCGTCCACCAATTCGGAGAGTTCCATCTCTTATTGACGACGCGTACGAATGATAGGATCCGGTCTATTTAGCCCCTCCAAGTGATAAGAAACTTTTAGATAGAGGGACCACGTCCACCCGTTCGAAGAGTTCCATCCTTTATTGAAGACGTGTATGAACGATAGGAGCTGGCCAACTTAGACCCTCTGAGCGATAGGAACAGGGAGTGTGTTTGCAATAAATCCATTAAGTCGGTGTTTTAATAATTTGAAATATACCCCCGTAGCCCAGAAGGAGAACCATTGACAGTAGAGTCTGATGATCACTTAGGAGCAAAAGTCGAGGGCTCCAGATCGCATAACAATGTCCCGATCCCTAGCGGCGTTCTCAACTTGATCTTCATGTGCTTAGTGCTGGGTAGAGCCTTCGGGCATTCAGGTTCGGCCTGCCCAGGATGATATTGTAGAGTGAGGGAAGATCCATCATGTTGAATACGACGGAAGCTGTCGCATGGTTGGGAGGCGCTCCGAGAGTGACCAGAAGTAAGATAATACTTTCATAATATATCCATTCACCCGAAAGCCCTTTAACTGGGTTTGCATGGGGTTAGAGATGGGCAGAAGTAAACCTCATTCATTTGAAGGCATCCTGATATAGAAAGTTACAGCTTGCCCCTTGATCGACAAAGATTCTTCTGACTTCATGTTTCCCGATTCTGGTGGTCATCACGAGAGGGTCGTGTCCGTTTGGGTCTATTCCGATTAGATTTTCTTCCATGGAATTGATGACGGGCCTCTTCTCCCCTCGTCGTTTATTGGTGTCTGTCGCTAGGATTTCCTGTGGTGTATAAGAAAGTGCCTTTGGGAGATAGAAGATCGGCGTGATCAAGTGTCCTGCTTCATTTTCTGATGGACTATCGGAAGAATGAGGGAGTTTCTGGAGGACTGGTCCATCCTGGATTTGGAGTATTACTCCATCTCTCTTGTCGGTAGAGGGCCGAGCGGCTTGCCAGTCCTCCGCCCGGTCGCGTCGTGGCAGTTCAAGCTGGTGATCGACATGGGGATCTCCTTCGCTCCTGACAATGAACTCTTGTAGTCTTCCATCGTGCACCAAAAATTCTAGTTCATCCTTCAACTTCTTGCAATCATCTGTCGTATGGGTATAATTACGGTGGAAGTGACCGTATTTTGTTATCTTCTTGTTGGAGTCATTTTCAATCAACCATGGGGGCCATCGGATATACGGCTTGTCTCTGATTAAAGTTAAGATCCAGCCAAGGGTCTCGTTCAATGGGTTATAGTTGTTATACCTTTGTAAAGGAGGGGGATTCACTCGGTTCTTCCTTGGTGGAGGCCTTTCGGGTGATCGGTTACATTCTTTTCGAACGGACTGATCCCTCCTGTGGTCAAATGCCTCAGCATTCTCAGCTGCAATGTAGTTTTCGGTTAGGGCGTAAAATTCCTGAATAGTAGCAGAATGGTTCTTCGTGATCGACACTTTCATGCTAGAAGATCGTAGTCCTGTTAATAGCACAGCTAGCATAATTGAATAATTTAAAGATAGAACTCTCATCATCTCTGTTTTGAATCTTTCTAAGAAGTCCCTTAGGGACTCTTTTTCCTTCTGGTGCAATGACAACAATGAGGTGGACTTTCTCTTGACCCCTTTACTTATCAAGAAATGTGACTCGAATTGTTCTTGTAGTTGGGAGAAAATCTTTATACTCAACGACGAAAGAAAATTGAACCAAGTTAATGCATTTTCTAAAAGAATGGTGGGAAAATGTTTATAGATGGTTGCATCGGACATGTCTCTGGAAATCATTACAGTCATGAAATGGGCCACATGATCCCATGGGTCTGTTGTCCCATTGTAACTTTTTATAAGGAGTAGGAGTATGTTGCGAGACATAAACTCTGAAGAAACCTTGGTATCGAAAGGTGAAACATAAGAATTGGGGGAGGTTTGCTTTCCTTGAGTATTGGTCTGCCTGAATTTGTCAACAACAAGTTACCCAACCTGCTTTCAAAGATCACAATGGGCTAATCTGGAGTTTTCGAATACTTCAGGGCGCAGGGGCGACGGTCATCGCTGAGGGCGCCTAGACCCCCTAATAGAAGACTGGCTCTTAGGTCTAAAGGCGCGGCTAAGGCTCTCTAATTGTTTGTTTATAACCTAAATTTTTTACTCCAGCCTCTCCATTTGGAGGCGATTGATTCGCTTTGGAGCAAGGGCCACAATCGGCTGGTCGGGGATCGCAAGCTGTAGAGTCTGTTCCTGATGAGGCAGGCAAGGAGAGGCCGCATGATCTTGAGCAGGATGATCGGGTGCTATAGCAAAGGCAGCCTTAGAAAGTGTTGCAGTGCGCCCTTCGACAACGGGGGCGACTTTCGAAAATGCTCTTGTTCTCAGAGGTATAGTTGTTAGAATAATAGAATTTGCTCTACTATGTTCACACGGACGGCGCCAATCTATTGGAGGTGGGTTATAACTCCACAAATACTGGCTCCTTATAAACTTGAACGGTTGCCGTCACAAGGGATGTAATACCTGCAAAATCGCCAGAGGGTGCTCCGGTGGGGAGACTCCGATGTTCAAGTCAGAAAGAGCGGTTTTTGAATGAAAAAGAAACAGACTGAGAGCTTAACGGAGTGGTTCCCTATGATTAGAGTGCCCAATGTGTATAACCGAGAGAGAGCGTACCTGGCTTGTCAGGTTTTGAAATACTTTATATTTGTGAGAGTCGTGAATCACTAAAGTGCTTCAACCCTACTTTTCTTATTGAGCCGATTCGAAAATCTCGGGAATTCAATATTTCGAATTGATTGTGATTCTCATCTTTTGGGAAACTTTTGTTTTCTGATGGGATTCTTTTCTTAACCGAAAGATCCTAAAGAAACTGCTCTCAAATAGGAAGTAGGAGTCATTAGAATACTTTGTCCTTCCCTTAGAATCGTTAGAGCGGTTATCAATCGATCAGTCGTTTGACCGATGAAAGGTCTTCAGAGCTCGTTTGCTTAAAGGACCGACGATTGAATGCCCGATCGGAACGGTTACCTTTGTTTGATGAATCATATTCGGCTGGCAGGGCGACTAAGGCCCTATTGTTCAGGAGATCTAGATGACTGAGACCGTTCGGTAGATAATCATATTTGAACATCGATCGGTAACCGTTCTTTATGGGCCTTTCGTGTGGGCCTTTAAAGATCTTACCTCTCTAGTTAGGTTTAGGATCACGTCCCATCAATAATTATTTTTATAAAGAAAATTGTCCAATTTGACCAAAAATTTCAATTCCAAAGATTATTTAGATGCTCCGAAATTTTTTCAATAATAAATATCTGAGAGTTAGATTTGAGTTGTGTTCGTTTAGCTCACCCAACGTGGGTTGGGTGAGTTGAGGATTAGTAATACTACCGACACCTACTGGATCGTTTTTTTTTTTTTTTTATAATAACAGAAATCGAATTTTAAATTACGGGATTAGAGAAAATGAACTGTTGTTATTAGGTTGTTCCCTTAGGGACACCCTAATCAAAGTTTTGAGTTTAAATTTTGAGAATAAAAAGATAGATATTAAGAGAATTAATTTTTTAAAGGATCTTATAGTGTTGGGCTGAATTAATCAAAGTCAAACTTGAATATATATATATTGGCGTCCACATCGCCGCTCAGATCAATCCTGATGGTCCAAGGCAGCCGAGCACGGACCTGTTTGTTGGGCTAAACAATGGTCATATTCTCACCAAGAAGCAATAGTATTGGCCGAACAAATTTCTGATTCTGGTTCCCCAACCCTTTTCTGCTCAAACATGATCAGAGGTTGGTCCAATCATCGAGGTCTTGGGGCTCGGCCCATGCCCAGCCCGTATGGATCAGATCTAGATACGAGATGAGGTAAACCACGCCAATAAGGATGTCTTCTCTAATTTGAAACCAAAGAAGCCGGCTTAACGCGGAAGACTTCAGATAGATTGAGACGCAACATTTTCTACGTCTCTCTCTCTAACCAAAACCCCTTCACCTCCTCTAGACACCCTTTATCTCATCGTTGATCAGAGTTTTGTTGGCGCCGACACTCTGAGAATTCTCATCTGTTTTCAACATGGGCCGATCCGATCGCAATTAAAATACCCAATTTTTTATGTTCAAATTCGTGGATTTGATCAAAAAATCGATTTCTATTTCTGGGTTTTAACCCAAATGGTCAATCTCATGGCCAATTTCGTCACTCAAAGCGAATCGAAACAAAGCAATCAATCATCAACCAAGAGCAGAAAAATCCCTAATTCATTAACCCCTTCATCATGTCATCATCGACCACGATTCGCGGCAATCGACGTTCTGATCTTAATTGCTGTGATATTAGCATGCGGATATCTGATTTTTCCCTACACACTTCTCATAATCAACCAAACCATCAAAAGTTTCACTACAGTTTATTCTCTTATCAAACAGGACATCACTATAGATCCAATGATTTACTTGTCTTTAGGATTTAGCTTTTGCGGCGCTTCAATTGCTGTTTGGGGGATTATTTTATTCACCAGTCGAAAATGCGGGAATCGCAATTGTCGAGGGCTGCGAAACGCCCCGGAATTCGATATACAGCTTGAAACAGAGGAATGTGTGAAGAACTCCTCGAACTTGGCGGCCAATTCTGTCAAAAAGGGCCTGTTTGAATTGCCACGAGATCATCACAAAGAGTTGGAAGCAGAATTGAAGAAGATAGCACCAGTAAATGGAAGAGCAGTTCTTGTTTTTCGTGCAAGATGTGGTTGCTCTGTTGCTACTATGGAGGTTCCTGGACTCAAAAGAAATCGAAAGATGAAGAAATAGGTTCAGTTCTTGATACCCATTTCATTACACTTACGCTATATCAGACACAAAGTAGTACTAGGTTATGATGCATCAACATATGTGACTACTTAGTTGATCATACATGGTTGTAGATGTTGATCAACGTAGTTGTAGATGTTGATGCTGATGATTTGAATAAAGTTCATGGAGAATAAGTTGTCTGAATTACTTGATATACATGGGATTTTACTAGTTAATTATATACGAGGATCCCTTCCTCTTCTACAACTTTAATGTCTTCTTGTTTTTGTAAATATTAATAAATTTAGGTTATAAAAAATAGTCGTATGATTTTTTTTTTTCAAATGTGTCTCTCTTTTGTTTAGGACTTTTTGATTTTGGCATTGATAATTCATACCTTCATTTTGCCAATTTGGGACCCTAAGGGCACCCTTGCCCAAAAATAGGTAGCTACTGTTGTGAGTTTGGCCTGTGATTTTGTGTTTGTGCTAATTTTATTTCTAGGATTTGATGCTGGGGCCTTTTCTTTGACTTGGTGTAAAGGTGACTGCTTCAATGGTCAGCCATAGACCCCCCAGAGGTTGAACATTTGGACGCGGTCCCAAAGTAATTGAGCAATTTTCATGCCACCTACCCATTACGTATTCTCTGGTACCATTTCCAGAGTCTTGACTTTCTGTTTAATTTATTGAGAGGAGATGTGAAGTTGGGATGCTTGCATTACCAATGCCTTGGGATGTTTCTCTGTGGTTATTTATTTATAATTATATTTAGTGGGAGGAATATTAGACCTTGAAAGTTAAAAAGGAGATATCATGAGCCATTGCAATGGTCGCGTTTATTGATGTTCTTGGTATTGTAGATGTATTCACACAAACAATCAGACTCAATTCAACAATTTTTTTTCCTTTATCATCATAAATTTTACTCGCATACACACACGCTTGCAATTGTACTCGATTCGTTGGAATTGTTTGATCTTAGAAGCAATTTTCTATAGTACCACGCTTAAGGGGTTATTTCTTGGTTTTGTTTTGGTCCGACCATCACTAACTTGCTTATTTTTAAGTAGTTGTATACAGAGCAGTCCTATTGGAAACCTGCTAGTGGAAGATTTCCAGGAAAAATATCTGTTTGCCTACCATCACCGAGGAGGAAAAAAAAAAGAAAAAAAATTGCCTGTGGAGGAAGACCTCAGGGATGAGAGACATAGGGTTGTTTTGTATATCTAAACACCTCTTAACCAGATAAGTACTTATTTTGTGAGGGTGGGTTTTTTTTTTTTTTTTTTTTGGGGGGGGCGGGGGGGAGATTTTGAAATGGACCGAGGGCCATTAGAGATTGTTCGTTCCCCATAGGAAAGGTCACTTGACTACACTTTTGTCAAGATTCTCAAGAGTAGAGTAAGGGTTATAGTGAGACTACTGCAAAAAAGGTTAGAACAAGCAAAAGGAAAAATAATAATAATAATAAGGCTGAGCAAAGCAGAGCAGCCAATTATGGACCGGAAGTGGTCAAAACTAGGAAGAAATTCTTGAGTCTGAAGTAGAAAATGGGTATGGTTGAGAAGTACTAATTTGTTAATATGGTAATGGTGACAAAATAACTACTGCTATTAATTTATTTTGGTACTAATTGAAAATAATGATACCTTTTGAACCTAAGAAGGGAAGATGCCTGGTACAAGTTAATTTATTTTATTTTTTTAACCCATTTCTGATATGTGAAGTCTGATTTGAGAGTTTATGGGGATACTATTTAGGAAGCGACTCTTCTAATATAATTTTTTTTATTTCTAAATTTCGAAACCAAAACTTGATTAAGAAATCAAGTATTTCATTTCATTAAGTTGACCGTTTGTTGAGACTTAATTTAATTTATATTCTAAGGAAATTTATTTTTTTGTTACACATAAAATTTAAATTCAGAATTATAAAATTAGTGGAAAAGATTACGGTGATTAGGCTATTTCTTTTGCGACTATCGAAGGAAATTCTTGAAATCAACGGAGGCATACAATTCTCAAGTACTCGGCCAATCCTTGGTGGGCTTGGAGGTATTTTAGGCCCATGGGCTCAATTTAGCCTTGGTTAAGAACTTAAGGCACCTGACCACCATTTTTTAGAGGGTGATATGGGATTAATGGTTCGTTTCATGTTTAGATTCACTCCTTTTCTTTTTCCTTTTATTTGACCATGAAAAGATGAAAATACAAAGATTGTATACAAAGGAAATATCTTCCAAGACCTCCAAATAAAACCATTTGTAGCAATTAGCAAAGGAAGAGGCATACATAAATAAATCTAAGAGGCTCTTGATTAGTATTCGGAAATCGAAATCGGATTTAAAATCAAAGATTTTGGAAATATGTTTCAAACACCATTAATTCAATTTCATAATTTGAAATTTTATTTTTATTTAATTAATTTAAATAAATCATATAATATTGGATTAGATTTTTGATTTAGAAAGAAATCACCCTTATTCTTCATCTTTATATAGCACACGACACCACCAAAAAGAAAATACGAAGGAAAATAGCCTTTTCCCAAAGCCCATGTCAGTGTTAACTACGACCACGTCTAGACCTATGGCCTTATTGTTTCTCTTTGTTTCTTCGGCTCGCGGACCGTAGTTTTCTTTTCTTCCTTTTCCCCGACCAAAGAAAAGAAAGTACAAAAAAAAGGACCATGATAATCATAGTCACAACAGGGTATAATAAAAATCACTTGAAGCCTTTGAAAGAAAAAAGAAGTATTATCATTGGTTAAGTTAGAAAGGATGAGAAAGGTCATCAGCGGGAATGCCCATGTAAAAAATGATTTGAAGCGATATGTACGTGTATATCCTTCTTCTTCTTCTTCTTCTCTTTTTTTTTTTTTTTTTTTTTTTTTTTTTTTTTTTTTTGACAAAAATTATGATAATGTTGAAATTATATGAGTTTATAAAATTTTAAATACGAAAGATCTCAAAATATATATTAAAATAAAAACTCTTAATTACTAAGCTACTTTTTTAAAAATTATATATATACATCATTATAGAATGAAAAAAAAAATTGATGATATTATTTATTATTTATTACATGATGATCACAATGTTAAAAATATGCTCATAAAAAGCACTAATCAAAACATACAACTTTACTAAAGACCTCTGGCTAGACGTTGGTTCGTATTGAGCATCACACAACAATCAAAGCAAGCCCCAAAAGAGCAGTGCAAACCAAAAAGCCGCCCTTCGAAAGCAGAAGACTGAAATCAACTTAAAAATAAAATAAAATAAAATTGAGGGGGCCATTTTTTAAAAACATTTTTTAACATACAAATAAGACCGATAGGTGTTTATGGTGATTAATAATTATAATTTTTTTTTTAATTTAAAATTTTTAAATTTAAATTTTTATATAATAAAAAAGAAAAAGAAACAAATAAGAGAAATAGACGTTTCAACTTTCATTTCCTCCTGCTGCCTTTCATTCCATTGTGAATCCTCCCCTTCCCTCCCCAAAATCTCAAACAATACATAAGAGAAGAGGAGGGTGATGTCTGTATTAACCTTCTCCCCCCGGGTATTGTGAGATAAGTTAAATGATAGAATCTTTTCATTTCTATTCTTTTTTTTTTCCATTCACTTGGTTATATTTTATTATAAAAAAAATGTATTATCTTTTTTTGACATAAAAAATCGAATAAATGTTATATTGATAATTTTGGTGATTAGTATTCAAGGAAGTCTTTACATTTTTTTTTAAAATTAAATTTTGTCAATTTGAAAATTAATATTTTGGAACAGACATTATCGACAATATTTTAAACTTTTCTATCTCACAGTACAACACGTTTTGGGGAAAGCATTTTCCACACGTTATTAGCCTACCCAAACCATGCTTAATCAATTTAGATAAACCTAACCCAAAATGCCTTTCTAATTCTCACCATGCTCAAGCAAATGGGACACGTGTTCTTCCTTACCAAAGTGCATATACATCACAACCTCCTTATTTAATTAAGATTATCTTACAAATCAAAAAGGGCAAGCTCAAAAGTATGACTTTTCATTTTGATGAAGTGTTATCCTTAAATACCATACTAAAATAAATCAATTCATTTGTTTCTGGTTTATTCAAAGAATTCAAAACTTAAACTTTTCATTGTTTATGAGTAAAGAATATGAGTTTTTGCGTAATGGTCGAGTTGTTCCTTTATGACTTTGAGATTACGTGTTCGAGATTGAAAATAGTCTTTTTACAAAATATAATGAGAAGGTTATGTACATATATACCAATTCTTTTCATATTTCTGTACTAAATTAGGAAACATCTTATACTTTATTATTTATGAATAAAGCAAAATTCTAATTTTGAAAAAATTATTTATTTATTATTTTAAATATTTTAAATTATTTTTTATTAAGAGAGTCCGAGTTTGTCGCACAACGTTATTGTAATTTATTAAACTACTGAAAAGTCTACTATGTTTTAATTTCATAATTAAGGTTTTAATCGGTTTTAAGTTTTGATAAAAGATAAAAGGTTATGTTAGACAACCCATTAGCATAAAATTAGAGTAAAAATTTATATATAAATCTTTTAAAATATTTTTTTAATTTTAGATCGTTCAAAACCTTATTCGTGATTTGATTTAATTTAATGATGAATTATTTAAATCTCTGAGCCACTCACAAGTCTACACGCACCAAGAAAAAGATGCGCAAGCGGTTTCAAATGGAAGGACACGTGTCCAGATCTTGTTCGTCTACACACAAGGAGGCAAAGGCCCAGCCGCGAGAGGAGATACTGCTTTGCTGTGCCCTCGATGGATGCTTTGCACGTGTCAAAAGATTGGACACGTGTGCTCAGATCCTGCCTCTTTTGGAATAGACGGATGTGATTGCCTGAGTGGACTTTTCGCTTGCCCTTTGGGTGTGGGACTTATGAGTGACGTGGACGTGGGCTGATACCACGTGTCAAGTTGAATGTAGATGTCGACGTGGAATACGATGGTTGGACTTATAACAAATACCACGGCCGGTTTTTGCTATTTTTCTGCCGTGGAATTAAAAAAATTCGGGAATTACTCGTGCAACCGAGCTGCGAGAAAAATGTGACCATGAAAATAACATTAAAGTTTTGAGATTGAAAAGTTTTTTGTTGCATGAAATTTTAATATTATTTTTAAATTCATAGATACTCATCCACTTAATACGTATATAGATATATATATATAGTTTTCTTTTTATATTTTTATAATCGAATCATAAACATGATCTCAAAAATCATCAAAAAAATAATTCTATCGTTATATTAAAATTCACTCTCTATAATTCCATACTTTAATAATATATAATTCTCAAGTTGCTGTCCAACTTATTTTTTTTTCTATTTTTATTATTCTCTCTCTCACTCAGTGTTTTGCCCATATATTTTACGGCATATGTCCAATATTTTTTTCTTCTAAAAGATACCTTTTTCCCAAGTTGTAAGCCGCTACATAAATAACATTATCTTCAAATCCTCTCTTGTGCCATTTCAATGTTCGAGGTTATAATGTTCAACACTTGTTGAATACATGCAATTTGTATTGAATTATGTTTTAAAAATTTTTCTCTCCTTGTTTTCTTTTTTTTTTTTTAAATTTTTTTCTATCTAATTCCTTTGTGGGGCATTAATATGGGCAAAAATAAAAGGATTTGATGATCGAACTTGGTCTCAAAAATTAAAGATAAAGATAGTTAACCTCTGTATATCTCATCTTAACCTTTTTAACAAATATTTAAACAAATAAAATTATTCAAATTTCTAATTATATGAGAGATTTATATTAAAAAAGATTGATATTTTTCTTATTATTAGCTCGCCTCTAATAATTTATAACCACAAATATTAAACAATTTCGATCTTTTTAAAGTGATTGTGTACTTGTTCCTATAATAATGTCTAACATTCAGTTTTGTGATTTTTTTTTATTCGGAATATCTAGCTGAATATTTGTTGCCAAAAAACAAGGGAAAAGGGAGGGATATTTTTGCCTTTCTTGTCTCCCTCTTTCCCCCACATGAATCTTCAAACTGATCCAACACCATGCTCTACACTTGGACAAAGACATCTAAAGTAACGAGGCGGGCCAACTTGCATTTACATCCACATATAATCGCAAAAATAAATAAACCATTGAAATACCATAAATTTCGATGATGTGACAAAAATTTTAATTTTTAATTATTTTTATAAAATTAAACATATATGGAATTAGATTTAGTTATATTATATCTATTTGAATTTGTATTATAATTTTTTTTTGTTATACAAGAATTTGAATCTGGAATCTCTATATTAAAGAAGGGGATTATGATTATTAAACTGTCAATATTTATATTATAAATTCAAAATATATTATAGTGTATATTTATATTACAAAATCATAGAATATGTAATGTTAATAAAACCCATTATATATCTTCGAATTTCCTTGAACAATACAAGATATAAAATTTTGAAAAATTTGTTTGTATTTTGAATTTTTATTTTCTCTAAATTTGTATTATAAACGTAAGTTGCAGCTTTAAGCCGATAGAATGAAAAAATCGGCGATTATTTAGCAAAGGTGAGCCGAGGAATTAAAGAAGTAAAAATGCTGACTAGGAGAGAGAGGGGAAAAGCAAAGGACCTGGAATTGCATAAAGCATTGTGGGCAGGTAGCAGCTTGAAAAATGAGAAGCGAAAGGGGTGGGGGGAGGAGAGAGAGAGAGAGAGAGAAGAAGATCTTCTAAGGCCACAAAGAACTTGTGGCTAGGAATGAACTTTGGGAGCTGACGTGGCATATAACGCTTATTAAACGGATCAAAATCGACGAATTGAGCTCCAAACGACGAAACCAAACGCAACCCCCCCGCCCCAAAAAAAAAACTTCACTCTCACGCACCCAAGCACGCACCCACGCACACTTTCCGTGTCAGATCTCTCGCTCTCTCTCACCGGGCCAATCGGAAAAATTTTCTCTCTCTCTCTCTCTCTCTCTCTGTTGAAATTTATGTACTTTTTTGGCTGAAGAAAGAAAAAAGGGTACAGAAATGTCGGAAGCAAAAGACCCGGCGATAAAGCTGTTTGGAAAGACGATTCAGCTGCCGATCAATGAGGAGCTTCCGGTGAACTCCGGCCACAATTCTTCAGGATCTCAAGCACTAGACAAAGATCATGATCAAGATGAGTATATTAACTCTACAGAGGTTAAAGACGAACCAGAGCCTAATAAGGTTAAGCCCCTTTTTTTGATTGAATTATTGATTTAAAGACCGACCCATTATTTTATTCAGTTTTTTGAATAAAGGGTCCATCTTAATTTTGCAAGATTGGATTGTTTTCTTCACTTGGGAATTGGGGTTTTTTTTTTTTATTTTTATTTCGTAGTTAGGGTTTGTCTTTCACTTCATAATAACTAATATTGTTGACAGTGTTCCCCTGATTTCGCATGTTTCTATTTCCTTTTCATTTTCTGGAACTTTCGAAGAATCTTCCAGTTTTGCGTTTCTATTTTCTTTTTATAATTTATTTTAAAGCCTTTTCTGGGGAATATTTATCCCTAATGGTTTATCAATTTGCAACTGGTTTATTTTGTTTTATTTTCTAATGCATTTTGGTGGCTAGAGAGAGAATTTTTTGAGCTTATACTATCAGAGTTTGGAAACAGTTGGTTCTATAAATGCAATTGTAGATTAAAGAGATTGATCACAAGCCACAGATTAACCAACAAATTAAAATTTTTGGAAAAATATTAAAATTTTAATGGGTATTTGTTAATGGAAATTGGTATGACTTTTGTACTTTATCTTATCTCTTGTAATGGATGAATTGTTTTGAAAATTTAAATTCCGATGAGAGTTTGGAGAAATCGAGCTGTGACATTCTTGTAATAAATGCTATGTCAGATTTAAATCTACTTCCGCTCTGCAACCTAAAAATTATGGGAAGTGTCAACTGGGAGTTATGGACATTTCATTTTGTGTGATAAGGTTGTCAGAAACTTTTGCATTCTGTTAGAGAACTTTGAGCTATGGAGTTAACTATGACTTGCTTTCTTTTGAACTCTGTTGTAATCGTGGTATCATTATTTTGGGAGCTTTTAGTTGTGAGGTGATCCATCGTTTGATTTCTCACTGGAATCCATGACTACATCAGGACATCTCGGATGGAGAGGTAACTGAGACCAAGCAGGACAATGGAGCCCCAACTTCGAATACAGAAGAGTTGGCAGATCCTGAAGGGAGCTCAGAGCAAAATGAGAACCCTAAAACTCCCTCTGTGGAGAATGAATCTGCAACGATTAAAACTTCTAAAACTGAAGAAGAACAAAGCGAGGCTAGTGTGTCAGAGTCTCAGGAGAAAACCCTCAAGAAACCAGATAAGATACTTCCATGCCCTCGCTGTAATAGCATGGACACCAAGTTTTGTTACTACAACAACTACAATGTCAATCAACCAAGGCATTTCTGCAAGAACTGCCAGAGATACTGGACAGCTGGGGGAACCATGAGAAATGTTCCTGTAGGGGCGGGGCGTCGTAAGAATAAGAATTCAGCTTCTCATTACCGTATTAGTGTTGCTGAAGCTCTCCAAAATGGCCGTGTTGAAGTGCCAAATGGAATTCATCATCCTGCATTGAAAACCAATGGTACAGTCCTCACTTTTGGCTCAGATTCACCTCTTTGTGAATCAATGGCTTCTATTTTGAACCTTGCTGATAAAACAGTGAGAAATGGCACCATGAATGGGTATCACAAACCAGAAGAGCAAAAGACTCCAGTTTCTTTTGTAGCTGTAAGAAATGGGAGTGATCACTCCAATGGATCATCAATCACCACATCTGCCTCAAAGGATGAGACAGGCAAAAATGGATTACAAGGACCAGTAATGCAGAATTGTCATGGCTTTCCAGCACAGATGCCATGCTTTACTGGGGCTCCCTGGCCCTATCCTTGGAACTCAGCTCAGTGGAGCTCTCCGGTGGCCCCAGCTGCATTTTTCCCACCAGGCTTTCCAATGCCCTTATACCCTGCTGCAGCTTATTGGGGTTGCACTGCTCCAGGCACATGGAACGTTCCATGGCCTCCACAACCATGTTCACCAAATCAAGCATCGCCTGGCTCTGGTCCTAACTCTCCCTTAGGCAAGCATTCAAGGGATGGAAACGTGCTTAAACCAAGCAATTCTGGAGATGAGGAGACAGTGAAAGAGAACAAATCTGAGAGATGCTTGTGGATTCCAAAGACATTAAGAATTGATGATCCTGGAGAAGCTGCAAGGAGCTCTATATGGGCAACTCTAGGGATTAAGAATGATAAGACTGACGGGGGACTCTTCAAAACCTTCCAATCAAAGGGTGATGAAAAGAACCATGCGGCCGAAACCTCCCCAGTTTTACAAGCCAACCCTGCAGCATTGTCTAGATCACTCAATTTTCATGAGAGGTCATAAACGGGTAGTAGTTTGTGATATTGGTGATGTTATTGTGGCAAGTGCAGAAGGCTGGGTTCCCCAAGTTGATTCCAATTCAAGTAACTGTCTGACGCAATTCTCGTAAATTTGCTGCACAAGTAGTTAAGAGGCAACCGTCCCTAGCATTCTATGTCGAAGGACATGAGAGAAATCTTCCTTAATTTACTCGGGAGAGATATTTAAGCTCTAGTAGCGACTGATCTTATCCTTCTTCCATTTTGTTGACAGTATAGACAGGTTTTCCTTTTGTTTTTTCAGTTAAATGGTTTGTTAAGTTCATGTACATAAGTATATGTTGATATAGTCAGATCTAGGACAGTGTGAGTTTGTGTACCTAATCCTTCTTGTACCAAAATAAATACTGTTCTTAATTCTGATCAATTTCCTGCCTCTCCACTTTTAATCGGATGTAAATCTTAGGAAGAATCTGGGTTCAATTTTATGCTTTTCTCCGTCCTCTGCCGAGACTTTCTTGAAGAATAAAGTTACGTATGAATAAAAATGTAAGACAAAGTCCCAAAGTTATGCATAACCTATCTGCCTAATGACAAATAACTTCAGGTGATAAAATTGGAGATGGTCCTCCTTTCAGGTGTCTGAAAAGGTCCTGAATGAGGCCTAATATGTGGCAATTCCTCAGCTGGCATGACCAGCTCAAGAACGGCAATAAGGTGGATATAAGTTGGAAATGGGGGCAGATTTGACAGCGAGGAAAGTTGTTGTGGGACCTCTTCTTGGAGGATAAACTTGAAAGCCATCACCCATAAGGGCCAGCACCTTTCCCTTTCAGTGGTAAAGAATCCAAACAACTAGCATCGCACCAAAAGATGGAAAGCTTATCATAAAGCTCTTCTTTTTTCCTTTACTTCTTGCTTTATTGTTCCTTCACACATCCTTCTCTCTTTACCTCTTATACAATATTCACTTTGTATGGATACATTAAACCCTTGAGAAGCAAGAATAAGAATTGTATATTTTCACTTTAGTTAGTACTAAGATAGTCAGATTCTTGACCAAGAGATTTGGTTCAAATGTTCTTGTCCCCTCCCCATAACGAACAAAAACAGAAGAGAGTCCATTCCTATAATTCGACTTGATCAAAGAGAATGATGACATAAAATTTAACTTCTATGAATTAATTAGAAGTGTTCTGTTGAAATCACTCAACCTTGCCACAATGAGACAGACTTATCAAACAAATCTATGAAATTTCATGTGATGATGTTTGTTTTGTTTAGAACAAAATCTTTATCTGTGTCCCAATAAATGGGGGCTAAACCTTCAGATATTGTGTTATGATAATAGACAAAGAAAGGCCACCACTTTTGTTCCAGATGAGCTGTTTTGGGGACCCAAGGCATGTGATGCTATCAAGACCCCTGGCTCTTTCTCTTCCTTTAGTCATTTTCCCTTTATTTCTTTCTGTTCCGTCCTATTAATTGAGTGACTTGGCGCCAATATCTCATACATATGTTAGTTACATATGTGTCAAAAATCAGGTAATCAGAAGAAATAATGAAGTTTAATACATTTTAGTGGTTATGAGTAATAGCCATGCAAGCCAGATATGCCAACAAATTGGCAACTTTTGGCCCTTCATGATATGAACCACAACTTTAAACAACTATCTCAATCTGCGAAACCCCCCCCCACCACATATAAAATTTGGTTTTGCCTTAGTTCATTGAGTGATTGCAAATCCACAACTATTGATTTTTTTTTTTAATTACAGATTATATTTTGAGGACAAATCTTGACGTAATAGTTGAGTTATTTTTTTTGTGACCTCGAAATCACGGATTCGAAGCGTAAAATTAGTCTCTTTGTAAAAATATAAAGAAAAATTTATATACATATATGTTTATCATCTCTTTACCTCGCACTAAGTTAAAACCACTTTGTGTACTGGTCAATCCTTTATTACAGGTTATATTTTGATCATTCAGAATTCTAGGACAATGGATCCACCGGAAGCAATAACAAAGGTTTTGGGCCACGGATGATCTGATAAATACAAGTTTGAGTTCAAAGAAATGGACTAGGGATTTAAGATGCGTCAAATATCATTTAAAAATTAAAAGTGAATGATTTCTATATTTATACGATACTCTTAAAATTTTGACTTAATAGATATGATATTTAATACAAAACAAATTATTTAGATACCATAAGAACCTAAATTTTATCCAAAGGTTAAAATTTCATGATCCCTAATAATCAAAATCCAACTAGTTTCATAGTTTTTCTCACTTAGAAACGTAAAAAACTTCTGCTTAAACCCGGTCTTATATTATTTGCATCATATTAATTTGAGTGACGTTTTTTAAGAAAATAGTTTAGTAGTTATAATTTTTTTCTCTAATTTAAAAATTTTAAATTCAAAATTTCTGTATAATAATAAGGAAAAAAAAAGTTGGGAGTGTGACTTTGCTTCCATTCAACTCTGGTACTTTTTGCATCAAAGAACTCGTGGTTAGTAACTTTGCCCCCTGTCCTTGTTCTTCTTTTCTTCAATTTCTTTTTTCCTGTCTTTCAGGGTGATCCAAGGCATTTAAGAACATTGAGATAAATCAATCACAACCACATGATTTGATTCTACTCTATCAGATCTGATCATTGATTCTCAATCCTCACTTTTGGGATCTTATTCTCTCCTTTGTTGTGTTATGATCTGATCTAGGGAGCACAAGATAAGCCCTTGGTTGCTTTAAGCTTGTCACACTTTCGTCATTACCATATTGGCAAGTTCAAAAAGTAGATTTTTACTAACTTGGAGGCTTCTTTGCCAAGTACAGCTATTTCATTGGTATTTGTAGTTCTAAAGTCAACCCGTGCCCTGCAAATTTCATCATTTGTAACTAGGTTCACCCCACGTCATTAAGCAAAGTTTAACCAAGTTAAGAGAAACTGAATGATGAAACTCGTGTCTATTGGTTTGATACTCCTCCATCGATCATCGATCCATCCTAATTCAAGGTTGGAACCGCATGGTCTTTTATTTTTCTTTTAATTTTATATTTAAAATTATATTTTAATTAATTTGATTTAAACTGTTATCGGATATTTTTAAAAAAGTTTTCCTAACGTGATTTTTTTTATTTTTAATATTTAAATTTAAGTTTTTGATTAAAGAATTTAATACATTTTTCACTAATTTAACTGTTTATTGATTGAAATCGTATGGTTAATAATTTCTAAAAGCTTTTAAATTAGTGATGTGTCTTAAGGTTAGGAAGTAAAATTTTTGGTGGTATAAAGATATATATATATATATATATATATCTTGAATATAAATCATATCAATCCCGGGGTTGCGGAGTTTGGGGGTTGTAAGAAATGTTCCATTTTGTGTCTCAATTAACTCTAAATAACCAAAAAAAAAAAAAAAAATCAAGGTGCAATTAGTGGGATGATCTATCTTTGCCTAAAAGGCAAGACATTTCAATTTGCAATTTTCTTGCACAAATGGGGAAAAACCTAACCCGGTACCAAGTGAAGTTCAGAGTCGGCCATTGGATATCTTCAGATATATAATCATGTCAGCTCCATTAAGGATTAAATATTTTTATATATCTTCAGATATCTTATTTTTATATTTTCTCATTAGCTGGTATTTCCTGTTAGTAAAATGTCGGCTACCCAACGAAGAACATGAAAAGCATTCTTGGATCCTTCACAGCCGCGAGCGCGCACGCGTGCACGGGCACTATCGAGCGCATGTGAACATGCCCACAACACCTGCATGTGCTCTCCATTCAGCAGTTTATGGGGAACTCTTCCCGCTTCCTTAAGCAATGTTGGCTCTTACTCAATATGGTTCCCATGATGTTTTATCATTATCAACTTCGTTTATAATTTACACACGTACATATAATAAATATATATATATATATATACATGGGCAAGGAAAATGTTAATTTTTTCTGTATCTTTTCAATTTTATTGAATGTCCCTGAAGATACAGTTGGTCTATTGAAAATTATGCTAGATCTCTTAATAAAAATTCATATTCGAATCTTGTAAATACAAAAAAATACGTTGGGAGAGCTTTTTTTAAAGAGGGTCTGACAGTAAGTTAGACCGCATAAATCGAAATATGATTTTAGATATCAATAGGTCAAGAACTAATATATATATGGTTTCCTTCGCTTTGGTAGCAAGCCACAAATTGTTCTACTGTTGGAGAAAATTTTCATGATGCTTGTTAGAAACTTCAGCTCTAGTTGTGGTGTTCAAAATGGTGGACAAGTGGAATAGAAATCCATGTTGCTTAGTCCCTGGACCATGTCCTATTTACTCCCCCCCCCCCCCTTCTCTCAAGGAGGAAAAACTGACTTGAATAAAAATTTGAGGTATTGCGTCAAAAGGGGTACACTAACCTCAAAACTGGTCCCTGTTGCATCCCCTTATTGGTTGGACAATGCTACATGTGATGGGTAAAATTTCACCATATTTGAGTAGAATTTGAAATTAACTTTTCCAATACAAAACACTCTGTCTTGCTTTGTTTTCATTATTTGTCAATTATGTTTTTTAAATTAATTTTATAAATAAACCTATAATTATGCAACTCTCTCTCTCTCTCTAAGGATGAAAAGTCCTTCAAACCATGCAACTTAAATATTCCTCCAAATAGCTCGATATGAGTTCAACTTCAACATGTCACTCCCACATTTTGTTTTTTCCATCCACCAAAATGACATAATAAAAAACAAAAAAAAGGTCTTCCACAAAATCAATTTTTTTAGAACCTGAACTCAGAGAATAACAATCAAAACCTCAGATTCTCTCATTGACTTCAATATTTTTTGCAATAAAAAAGAGAGTAGTTTTATATTTATGAAATCATTTGTATCTTCATTTATTTTATTTTTCTTAGCTTTAGTATAAATAAATGACATATTTAAAGACACCCCATTTTTGTCTTTGCAATGTCTATACTATTGGTAGGCTTCGTGAGTGGCCAATCCACTAGATACGCATTAAAGTCTTTTCATTGGATCTGAAGCCAAAATTGGTTCTTAATCCACTTCTGCTTTCCTAGAAGATAAGGAACAGTTTCTTGGAAATTCCAAAATTTCATGTTCTCAAAATCTGAGGTTTGATTCTCAAATCTGAGAGCAACCCATTTCTTAGAATCCCAAATCAAATAATGGGTCGGTCTCATATTCTTGTTTTTCTCCTTGTCTCATCAGTTCTGGTTCTTTCCTTCTCTGAAGGTATATAATTACAGATTTTCTTTTCTTTTTTTTTTTTCATTTATTCAATGAAGAATTTGAATTCTTTCTTGTGGTTGAAGTTTCATTTCCTCTCTCCGATTCTCTTTGGCATTATTTATTTATTTTATTTTTGTTTAAGGTTCCGGAAGAAAAGAATCGAAAGCTTTTGAGCAAGATGACTCTACTGTTTTATCTGAGGTTGATCTTTTCTTTCTTATTAATTTTCTTTATTTTGTTTTTTTTTAGTGTTTTGGGGTAGTTAAAATTGATGTTTGGTTGATGTGTCTTTTTCATTTTCCATTTTAATTTCAGGAAAATTCTGGAAACTCAAGGGAAATGATGGAATTCTTGGATTATCCAGGAACAGGTCCAAACACTAACAAAAAAGGTGGATTTCCATTTCCACCTTCTCCACAAGGCTAAATTAGCTGTCAGTTCCTCTCCGCAAATAATAGAAAAATTAGAATTTCTATTTGGTAGTTGCATCTCTCTCTCTCTCTCGACCTTCACGTTTATGTTGTTGATAAAATAAAGTAGATTGGTACATTCTCACTTGCTCTGTTTAATTTTTCTTTTATTTTCACGTTATCTTTAATTTCAAGAAATTTTAATTTATGGGTAATCAGTACATGTTTGATTTGTGATTTTGTTTCTCCTTCTAATTAAGTGCTTGCTCAGGATACCAAGAATTTCCCAAAGAGGAATTATTTTTTAGTAAAAAGTGAAAGAATAATTCGCTCGCATCCCAAAAAAGAATTATGATTTCATGATTCATGAGCTTATTGGCAAAGCTGAATTTTGGGTTAATTTGATTGTGTTTCTCTAGACCACTCATGTCCTTTTTATAATTATTATTATTTTGTTTTATTTTTTCAAAACATGGGCATAATACCCTTTAAAGAACCATCATCTTATTATGGATCTCTTCAGCCAAATGTTGTTTAGAGACTTTTTTATTTCTAAGATTACATCTTGAGGCTCACTAGAGATAGTAACATGACCAAAATAAAAAATAAACATAGAAAAAATCACACTGCCTATTTTTTTATGCAATATGAAAATTGAATAATTTTTATGGATGTCGAATCATATCAATTTTGAGTATTTTAAATTTATTAAAAATATAGTTAAATTACTATTTTATTTTATACATAGACAAAACTTGAATTCAAAATCTCTAAGAGAAGGAGATGGTATCAGTTGTGTTATAGTTTTTTTAGCACAGTTAAATTACGTTAAGCAAGCATTAGGCATGCCTTGTTGTGGTCCCATAGCAAAGTTACAAGAATTGTTGTTTAAGAACATGATCTCTTTTCATATCATTACTCCCAAATATGACTCAAGCTTTGGGACAGCAAGTCCTGTGACAGTGTTGGGATGTTGTTTGAAAAAATTGAAATTAGACTCGATGCAAAATTATTTGTCCGATGATTTAAATCATTTTTATAGATAAATTTGATTTATATTTGTAGAAGTTTATATTTCTTATTAAAAATATTTTAAATAAAATAAAATAGAGATAATTTGAAATAAGTTCAGAAAAGACTTTTCTTTTCCTTCATTTAATTAGCATCAAAGTAACGACTGGCATATAACATAAATATTAATTATAAATATCAAGGAATTATGGATCATCAGTAAACTTCTCCTTTTTGTTTTGTCGGGACACTTCCATGACTGTTTGGTGTCTGAGACTTTCCCCCAACCGATCTGTCTAGAAATCTCTCTTGGTCTCAATCTGCTACATACCCAAGTCGTGAATTGATCACGAGATCTTAATTAAAAAGTTTAACTACCTTACCCACTTGGTTAAACTTCTCCGTTTTGCTTCATTTGAAGTGGATTCCATTGTTGTTGCTCCCAAAAGATCCCCGCCTCCGTCCCCCCGTGGGCAAGAATCCACAATCAAATTGTATTCCATCTCTTTCCTTTTCTTTTTTTTTGGTTCTATCACTAAACAATAAATTTTGGGGGTGGTGCGGAGGGACGTCCAAGCTCGAGGGCAAGGGAAAACTAAATCAAGAGGCCTTTGGTTTTCGGTGTAAATCTCGCTTGGTGCGAATATAATTTTTTATTTTTGTTATACAATGATTTAAATCCTAAGTTTCAGGGTTAGAAAAAAGAAATTGTGATGATTAGGATGAGGAGTATAAATAAAAAAAGCACAATAATATGTATGAGTATATGTTATTATTATATTGTGTATAATTATTATTTTTTTTTCAAAGTCAATGAGTTTTAACTCAACTGACATCTTTTCCCTCCGTCGTTGTAATAGACTTAGATTCGAGTCTCGATATCTACCAAAAAAAATTATTTTTTTTCCAAAGTTTAATTTAGTAAAAAAAAAATAAAAATAATTTAATTTTTATCTTTACATCACATATTGGGTAATACACTTCCGATCACTTTAACATTTTTAAATAGAAGTGAAATGGGATGATTTGAATTCATAACCTCCTATTACGGTAATATCTTATATTGTTCAGAGCTCATGTCAGGATTATAATACTAATGTGGAATGTTTAGCCCTCAATGTAATTTATACATTTTTTTTTTGGTTTTTTTTTTTTTGGGGGGGGGGGGGTGGGGCGTGGGGCGTGGGGATGGCGCTATGACCAAGCTCACGGACATCTGTGACGACTGAAATGGGCCAAAATTAGTTGCACAAAGATGTGTAGGAGATAAATTGGGGCAGGCCGAAATTCTAAGTCTCGTGCCAATTGTGTTCCTTCCCTTGGTACTAGGACAAAATACGTGTTGGCCCAACTAAAGGCGCTGTCGGCTTGGCCCAGATGGTATTACCGTCTTATAACCCTTGAGGCCAGAATTTTTTCCCTCCTTCCACTAATCGGCATCCAGATTACTCAGCTAATTTGGTTTGAGCATTAGAAAGTCTAATTTAGGAATTAAATCTTTCAACACCTATTTTTCTACTTTTTAAGATTCGAACTTGAGAGATTACTTATGTCTTGTCACTAAATTCACAAAATATTGATCAGATTAGTTTTAATTCAAATATATTCACACTCTTCACCTATTTACACCAACGTGTTTATAAAAGTGCAAATAACACATATTTCACAATTTTGAAATTCTATCTATAAGGAGACAATTTAGTGACAATAGCTCCTCTCCCGATTTCGTAATTCAAGATTCGATTTCTGTTATAATAAAAAAAAAATCTAAAATTCTTAATTAGAATTTGATCCATAAAATCCACTTGCAAAAAGACGCCTAAAGGATTTGAGCCATAGAGTTTTATTCGTATATTGGTGGGATCGTGGTGGCATATTTTTCAAATTACTGCAATGCTATTATTAATAGTTGGGTTTTAAGTTTGATAGACGATGGTAAGTTCGCTTTCGAGGATGTTTTCTCGACAAAGATATGAATTTGAGGGGTTTAAATTGGTGGGGCCATGTTGCTCTGCGAGACCAAAAAAAGTAGAAGAGACAGACAGAGGGTGTGTTTGACCAAGAGCTTGAGGGAGAAAAATGAGGATTTGAGTATTGTCTTTTTCCAACGTATCCAAAGGTGTTTTGCCTGAATTTTGAAGGGTTGTGGGGCATATGAACATTCAACACTTTTAAGGGCTGTGTTATAATTGTTATCATCATTAATATTTTCGGGTGTGAACTGGAAATTATTGGTGAACGTAATCCTTGTCAGGGCCAGAAGCTTCAGAGGTGGATCACAGATCGTGTTGTTTTTCATTTCCTTATTTGAAACGGTTTTCATGTTGAAAGCTTATCTTTCTTTTGTGAGGTGCTGTATTTCTTCTCTTTTAAGGAACTTTATGTGGCGATGGCGATGCTAGCTTATTGTTCTTGATTAATTATTTAACTGGTTATTTGTGTAATAAGTAGAAAATTAATTTTTTAATAAATTATTAGAATCTGATAATCATGTTATATCCGATTAAATCCAATTTGAATCGAATTAGATTTTTAAAAAGTTAACATTCTTTCGTTTATTTTCTTTATTTATAAAATTTAAATCTAAAAATTTGTTTAAATGATATTGATATTTAATTATTGGACCAACTAAATATCAATTGAAGAAATTATTTTGGGTTTGATGGGGCGTATTTCAAGACCCAGTGTAAAATAGTCAATTCCCAAAAGGCTCACGAAAAGGAAGTCTGTCGATCAGTATTTAACGTCCACAACAACAATCTAACAAAGGGTCGTAACCACCCCGATCAATCTACCGAAGGACCTTAGTCCCCAGATCTACCGAACGATAGGGTCTTAGCCTCCCCGATTAACCGATCGTGACTCATCAAGTGAAGATAGTCATCTCGATCAGTCAAACAAATGTCAGTTTTCTAACCGGACAAGTATCAAAAGATCCTTTATCGGTCAAGCAACCGAACGAGAGACAACACCCCTATCAATTAAAAAAGGAAGGTCAGAACTTTCTTGATTTCAGTTTCTTATTTCGTAACAGTAATTCCGAAATTTTTCAGATAAAGAAAACATCCCTCCCGAAAAGGAAGGTTTCCCGATATATGAGGATCGTAATCAATTCGTAATACTGACTTCCGAGATTCTCGAGATCAGTTCGATAAGGGAAATAGGGTGGAAGTCCCTCAACAACGCACAACTCTCCCAAATATAAGAGATCTCAAACCCTTAGACATCAGGTACGTTCTCTA
Source organism: Dillenia turbinata (assembly GCA_037126225.1). Taxonomy (NCBI): domain Eukaryota; kingdom Viridiplantae; phylum Streptophyta; class Magnoliopsida; order Dilleniales; family Dilleniaceae; genus Dillenia; species Dillenia turbinata. Next base: position 23,171,720 of record JBAMMX010000014.1, read on the forward strand.
AATCTAACATAAGGGGCACACATAACACAGGGAATTACTATCCCTCGACTCTCAGTCTATTTTTTCTAAACGAAAACCACTCTTTACTGACTGAACGAGTCTCTCCACCGGAACACCCTCCGGCGTCTTTTGCAAGTGAATCCACCCATCAACGATTACTGTTTGAGTCAACAAGGAGTTGGTATCTGAGAAACCAAAACCCACCTCCATCAGGGTTGATTAGTGGCTTTGATTTTATTAGCATCGAGTGGCATATGAGTTAGCCATGAGACGGGTGGACTATATTAGAAAACGCTTTTTTGTGAGAGCAACAACTCTAAAAGTTTTTAACGGCGGTCAAAAGATCGTCAGAAATACTTTCATCATCGGGAGAATTAGTGTTGTTTTAATTCTTTTTTTTTATTTTAAAAATATTTTAACATATTAAATTAATTAATATTTACATAAAAATTCTTATATTTTCTATAATTACACATTTTTCATATTTAATAAATTATTTATTTTTTTAATTATAATTTTTATTTGTATATTAATTATTTTATAATTAATAATTATATATTTAATTATTTTAGATTTTTGTTATAAAATATGACTATTTTATTTTTTTATAAAATAATTAATATTTATATAAAAATCTTTATATTTTTTATATTTACCCATTTATCTACATTTTTGTTTCCTATATTTTTTTTTTCAAAATATTGTTTCTCTGTATTGTTTCGTATTCATTTTCATTCCTGTGCAACATGGATGGTGGTTGAATAGGTAAACATCACTAAATATGATTATCACCACCGGAATTGATATTTTCATAGATTTTTATACCATATTGATGAGACGGTTGTCTCGGAATCACATCCGATGGGTCAACTCTAAGAAGGCCCACGCAGGAGGCCCATGAAGGACGATTACCGGTCAAGATTTGAATGTAACCATCAGCCGAAGGGTCTCAGTCACCCGAATCAATCTACCGAAACGTCTTAATCGCTCGGGTCCACCGAATGATATTCACTGAACGAAGGCAATCATCCCGATCGGGCAAACAAATAGCAGCATACTAATTGGACAAGTCCCAATTGACTCTTTATTAGTCGAGCGACCAAACGATAGGTAACACCCCTAATGATTCTAAAGGAAGATCAAAAGTTCATTAACTTCAGTCTCCTATTTCATAATGGCATATCCTGAATCTTTCAAATAAGGAAAGCGTCCCTCTTCAACATGGTAGTTCCACCGATAAATGACGATCGTAATCAACTCATAGACTTAACTCTCGAGATTCTCGGATCAGTTCGATAAGGAAGATAGGGTTGAAGTCTCCCGACAGCGCACGTCTCTCAGAGGTATAAATCATCCATAAAAGTCTCAGAACCAGGTACGCACTCTGGCCCTAACACTCTTGGCACACTGATCATAGGGAACAACCTTCCCTCTACTCTCAGTCTGTTTCTTTCAATCGAAAATCGCTCTTTACTGACTTGAGCGTCGGAGCCTCCCCGTTGGAGTACCATCCGACGGTTTTTACAGGTATATCCACCCATTGACGGCTACTGTTTGAGTCAAGAAGGAGCTGATATCTGTGGAGTCATAACCCACCTCCAACAGATTGGCGCCGTCCGTGGGAAAGTCAGACTAGAGTAGCTTCTATTGTTGTTGTTTCAATAATCATTCCTCTGAGAACTAGAGTGTCCTCAAAAGTCGTCCCTCTTGCTGAAGGGCGAACTGCCACACATTCCGAAACCGCTCCTCTTGCAGCGCCTGATCATGCCACTCGTGATCAAGCAGCTCCCATGGGACCACCTTGTCAAGAGCAAGCCTTACAACCCGTAATTCCTGTCCAATCCGTTGCCGATCCTATTCCAGAGCGAGTCAATCGCCCCAGATGGAGAGACTAGAGTCCAAACTCCAGGATATGAGCAGACAATTGAAGGACCTTAGCTGCTCTCTTAGGCCCGAAATCCAATCCTCTGTTCGGGAATCTAGACGTCCTCAGCGACGACCATCACCCCCATGTGGCGAAACGTTTGAAAACTCCAGACCAATCCCTGACGATCTTCAAAAGCAGATCGAGCAACTGGTAGCCGAGGAACTAAAACGGGCCAACCCTTAGGGAGACCAAATCCATTCTTATTCTCACGTTTCACCATTTGACCCTAAGATCTCTTTAGAACCTATACCTCGCAATGTGCTCCTACCCCCCATAGAGAGATTCAATAGGAACAAAGACCCCCGAGACCATGTAACCCATTTCGTAACCGTGATGATTTTCAGAAACATGTCTGATGCGATCATGTGTAAACACTTTCCCACCACTCTCTCAGGAAACGCGTTTGCATGGTTCAATTCTCTCCCACCATTGAGTATAAAGATTTTCTCTCAACTATCAAAAGAGAAATCCACAGCCTTATTATCGTCGTGCTATTAACAGGCCTACGACCTTCCGGTATGAAGGTATCAATGACAAAGAAACCTCATGCTATCATCTAGGAGTTTTATGTTCGAGCTGAAAAGTATATTGCTGCTGAGAATGCTGAAACGTCCAATGACAGGAAAGGCCATTATGTCCGAAAAAAACGAAACTAGTCACCCTGGAGATCTCCGCCCCGAAGAAATAGAGCAAAACCCCCTCCTCCAAGGAAGTATAATAACTACACTTTGCTAAACGAGACCCCCGGACGGGTCTTAGTTTTCATTAGAGACAAGTCGTACGTCAGATGGCCCCCACAATCAACTGAAGACGACTCCAACAAGAATAGAACAAAGTACTGCCACTTTCATCGTGACTATGGTCACACGACGGACGACTGCAAGAAGTTAAAAGACGAACTAGAGTTCCTAGTACGCGAAGGAAGGCTACAGGAGTTCATCGCTGGGAGGGAAAGAGTTCCCCCGCTGACTATCGGCGCGAACCGCCACGACCTGACCGAATGGAAGAGCGCCAAGCTGCCCGACCCATGACCGATAGAAGGGATGGGGTGATACTCCAGGTACGCAACGGACCAATAGAGGATGAAGCCAGGCGCCTGATCACACCAATTTTCTATTGCCCGAAGGCAATTCTCCCTGCACCACAAGAAGTCCTAGCAGCAAGCGCGAATAAACGACAAGTTGAAAAGAGGCCCGTCATCGGTGTTACCGACAAAGATCTAGTCGGAGTTGACCCAAATCGGCACGATCCCCTTGTGATAACTGTCAAGATTGGACAATTTGAGATCCGAAAGATCTTTATCGATCAAGGAGTCGGCTGTAATCTCCTATATCAGGATACTTTTGGACGAATGGGGTTTACTTCTGCTAATCTCCAACCCCATGCAGGCCTAGTTAAAGAACTCTTGGGCGAATGAATATACCTTGACGGTATCATTTCACTCCAGGTTACCCTCGGAACACTCCCAAATCATGCGACGACCACTGTCGTATTCAATGTGGTGGATCTTCCCTTGCTTTATAATGTCATCTTGGGCAGACCGGGTCTGAACGCCTTGAAGGATTTACCTAGCACCAAACATATGAAGATCAAATTCAGAACGTCATTGGAGATCAGGACTATATCATGATCGATTTCTATTGCTGGTGTTCTTCTAAATTGCAAGGGTGTTTCTTAAGTTCTTGACGACACCTATTTTTACACTAATTTTCTATCGTTCGGAGGGTTTTAGTCGGCCAACTCCTATCATTCGTATGCGTCGTTAATAAAGGATGTAACTCCCCATACGGGTGGACGCGGCCCATAACTTAAGAATTTCCTATCGTTTGGAGGGTCTCAGTCGCCCAACTCCTATCATTCGTACGCGTCGTCAATAAGGGATATAACTTCCCGAACGGGTAGACGCGACCCACAACTTAAGAGTTTCCTATTGTTCAGAGGGTCTCAGTTGTCCAACTCCTATCGTTCGTACGCGTTGTCAATAAGGGTATAACTCCCCAGACGGGTGGACGTGGCCCATAACTTAAGAATTTCTTATCGTTCGGAGGGTCTCAGTCGCCCAACTCATATCGTTCATACGCGTCGTCAATAAGGGATGTAACTCCCCGAACGGGTGGACGCGGCCCACAACTTAAGAACTCCCTATCATTCGGAAGGCCTCAATCGCCCAACTCCTATCGTTCGTACGCGTCGTCAATAAATGATGTAACTCTCCGGACGGGTGGACGCGACCCACAACTTAAGAATTTCCTACAAATAGGAGGTTCTCAGTCGTCTAGCCTCTATCATCCGAACACAATAAGGAGTGGAGCTCCCTGAATAGGCGAACGCGGCTGTTCTACCAGAAAAGCTTCTTAACGGGAGATTTAAGTCCCCGTAAGTTCGCCAAGACAGCACGATTGGGGTTACAGTTTAAAACAATGAAAAATAAAAATTTCTCACTGAGTAGACAAAAATTGCAAGGTACAGAGTCTCAGAAAGAATTATACAACTGGGTTCTGAGTATTTGCCTCTTCCTTAACTGGGGGCAAAGCATCACTTAGACCCATACACTGGATTATCTATTCAGTACACTTTAACCTCTCGGTCAACTTACGTTGAGCATCTCTAAAGATGGTTATATCCTTGGCATGAGACTCCTCAAGCTCAACTATCCTACATTCCGCCGTTCGAAGAGATTCCTTTTGGAATTGGGCCAGCTTCTCGATTGAACAAAAACGCATCTCACGCACCGAGGCTTTCAATTTCAACCATTCACATTCTCCGTGACACTGGGCCAACTCTGACTGAAGTTGCCTCAATTCTTCCTCCTTTTGGTTGAGCGATGCGTCCGATGTGCTCTCAATCACCACGGTCTTTTTCTCCTGAGTGGGAATCTCCTCTCATGATTGGACTTGACGGGTTAACTCCGACAGACGCCCCTCCAAGTGATGTATCACTTGTTTCCCTTGTCGTTCCTGAAATTCGGCAAGGGCCATGGTCTGAAAGAAAAGAAGTAAGTCATAAAGACAGGAACGAGAAAGAATCTGACAAGTATAGAGAAGACAGTACCATCAAACTTAAGAAATTGAAAGCCCCGCTGACTTACTCATAGGACATCCTATGGAAGTCGAGCTCACAACGATGGAAGTCAAACTGGTTGGCAATGCGGTCCGCCTCCACCAGGTTTATGTAACTATATTGCATATCCTTAGCACAGACGACAATGATTCCATGTTCATTTGAGCCATTCCTACCATCAAAAGATCGGACGAGAATGACAGGCGGAGACATCGCTCCTTCAAAAATCTTGCGTTTCCCCTTCCACACAGGCCAAACCGGAACAGCAGAGGAGTGTCCCGCCATCTTACCCCTCGCAGCCCTGGGAACATTCTTTCCCATTGTGGCACCAGACGAAGAACCACCTCTTGATTCTTCCAGTTTGTCTACATCAATGCTCGGCTCATCTGGCATAATGCCCTCGTCTAAGATGACAGTCTCCCTTAGCACGCCTCTTGTTGGAGTCGAAGGGTCAGGCAGAACCATTAACGCAGGCGAAGGAGAAGAAGTTGCCCTCCTCTTCACTGAAGAAGATAGCGACTTTGGAAGGGTCTCAGACGGCCCGACAGAAGATTTTTGAAGAGCCTTAGACGTCCCAATGTCTTCCTGAAGGAACCTCTTCACACCTGACCGAACCAGTTTATCAACCGTGACATTCTCTAACACGACATCATCGGGAGATCCAAGGAGTCGACCAATTCGACTTTCACCCTCTCTAGCAAAAGGGGCCAATCAATTTTCCTCTTTTCCCCGATCAGAAAACCAGCAAGGGACAACATTTGGTCATCGAGTAAGGACTCGACCCATACACTTCGACCAGTAGATTTGCAATAGCCACCAATTGACCGAATGAAGCAGCCATGTCTCGAAGCAGATGGGGGCTTCAACCCCACTGAAGGCACTCCGTCGGCCTTGGGTATTGGGGGAAAACAGTCCATATCCAAGAATTCTATGTAAAAAAACTTCTGCATTCAGTTCTTATCGATGGACTCCTTATAGTAAAATCTCCAGCCAGATTCAGGGCGAGTCTGTAATTTGTACCACCCCTTAGTCGAACCACTGCTATCACACCTTATCAAAATGAAACGAGATGACAGAATGTCAACGTCGAAGCGAAAACGATAAAATCCTAACAGAGAAGCCACTGCAACCACCAAATGCCAGACACTTGGGATCAAAAGAGTCGGGAATATATTCTAACGACGCAACACCTCTGCAAAAGGGCCCATGAATGGGATTTTCAGCCCATACCTAACTGATTGTAGGTACATCGGAACACAACCCTCTGGTGCTGTATTAGCTCTATCGGTTCCCGTGGTAGACACTAAAACATAGTTATCCCCCATCAGCATCTCGATTTGTGCCTCCTGGAGTTCCTCTTAAGACATAACACTCATGATGTCACCAATGCCTAGAAAAGCCTGAGAAACGGGTGTCTTTGCCATTGTTTTTGGAGATGACGTCGTTGGTGGATCTTAAAAAGAGGAAATCAGAAAAGCGAAAAGAGAAAAATCCAAAGTACGGTACCCTCTAAAGAACGCTAGCCCTTATGAAGCATAAATGAGACGATTCGCGGAAGTCGAAACTATTGTAATCACATTTAAAATTCCTGTCACAACTCATGACGTCTCATTGGCAAGAGAACCATGAGTTGGGGGCAAATGAGGGGACTGCTATCCCGGAATCACATCCGATGGGTCAGCCTTGAGAAGGCCCACGTAGGAGGCCCATGAAGGACGATTACTGGTCGAGGTTTGAATGTAACCATCAATCGAATGGCTTCAGTCGCCCGGATCAATCTACCGAAAGGTCTTAGTCGTCCGGATCCACCAAACAATACTCACCGAACAAAGGCAGTCACCCCGATCGGGCAAACAAATAGCAGCATACCAATCGGACGAGTTCCGATTGACTTTTTATCAGTCGAGCGACCAAACGACAGGTAGCACCCCTAACGATTCTAAAGGAATATCAGAACTTCCTTAATTTCACTCTCCTATTCTATAATGGCATATCCCGAATCTTTCAAGTAAGGAAAGCGCCCTCTTTAACATGGTAGTTCCATCGATAAATGGGGATCGTAATCAACTCATAGAATTAACTCCCAAAATTACCGGATCAGTTCGATAAGAAAGGTAGAGTTGAAGTCCCCCGGCGGCACACGTCTCTCAGAGGTATAAATCATCCCTAAAAGTCTCAAAACTAGGTACACATTCTGGGTCTAACACTCTTGGCACAATGATCACAGGGAACAATTTTTCATCTACTCTCAGTCTGTTTCTTTCAATCAAAAACCACTATTTACTGACTTGAGCATCGGAGCCTCCCGGCCGAAGCACCTTTCGATAATTTTTGCAAGTGTATCCACCCATTGACGGCTACTATTTGAGTCAAGAAAGAGCTGGTATCTGTAAAACCATAATCCACCTCTAACACATATGATAAATAAGTGATGACTATCACAAAATAGCAGCTGCCATACAACGTATTAAAGTGACGGCCCGCCACTTTTGCAACCATTTGGCCCCTACTACAAGCCAATCTATTGGTCTCATGGGGTTGCCATTATAAAGTTCTTAGGCGAATTATGATAACCCCAATAAATATCTAACAACGTCTCTCAAGAGATAGTTTAGTGATCGCAATATCTTTTTCCTCAAACATAAGCTTTAGGGATCAAATTACTATCTATCCAAAAAAATAAAAATAAAAATCTAGTAACTAGCGCAATAAATTATTTAAATTGGGTATTGTAATTTTTAATCTAATAAATTTTAATCCAAGGGTCATTCAAAAAAAATCAATAACATTAAAATTACTAAAAAATAATCTAAATATCTTTATGAATTCTAGAAATAATATTCAAAATCCTTATATATCCACGATTTTTAGTATATATTGTCACAAATTATCTAAGTATGAATCTTTACAAGCTGGTGAGGTTGGTATCGAAGGTGATGTGGTATTCATGTGTTGAGGAAAAAAGAAATTGTGCCCATATATTTGATTCAGTTCGGTGTGAATTGGGTGTTGTTATGTGAGACTATGCTATGAAATTTAAATACTCGTAGGTTAGAAACCTCAAACATGAACTAGGTTAATGAAACAAAATGATCATATTTTATCAAAATCAAACAAAGTATTTGGGATTTAGAGTGTGGTGTTGTAGGTTAGAAATCTTAAATTTATCGGAATATAATTTCAGATAAATATCAGAGATAATTACAATTCAATTTCCTTAATGACGACTTAGGCCAAGCAACATTCAAGCTCCAATTGCCCGGTTTATACAACTCCAACAATATTCAATCAATCATTTGCATCTTTACATATTCAAAAAACACGCAACTAACTAACCAAAGTTGAATAGGCCAGACCAACAAATTAGTTAATTAAAAGTTTGATTCATTCTAATTTGTCCAAAATAATTTTGAGTTTGGAAGTAGTTCTTTCTATACATTTGTACCCTATAAAAAATATATATATTTTTTTGATTATATAAAAGTTTAAATTTAATATTTCTAGATTGAGAAGGAGGATTAATGATCATTAAACTACCTTTTAAAGACCCACAAGATAAATATATATATATATATATATATATATATGAAAACATGGAAAGAGATTTTTTTTTGGAAGCTTGTTTTGATTTTCAAACTTACCATATGAAGTTAAAATAGATGATATGTATGCATTCAAACATCTATTTCGCATGAAGTCAAACAATTTGCGTGAGAATATGTTGTTTCTAAACTAGCGTCTGATTCCGAGTACGTGACAGAAGGGACAAGACGACAGACGGGACGGGATAAAAAGTTTGAAAATGCACGAAAGAAAAGTTATTATCAAAATTTTCCTTTCTATCTCTGTTTCTGGACCCAAATATGATATTTTCTGTTTTAAATCTGTCCATTCTGTTTTGTATACCATTCCAATCCAAACATCACCTAAAGGTTCAAATTGTATCCGCGTATGTCTTTGATAGCTTGTGTTTGGCGGTGCAAAATTGGGCTTACGAGTGAGGTGTTCAATCATTTTATAGTTATTCGGTTCGGGTTATTCAGATTTTGAATTTTAAAAAATTTAATTGAGAATCAAATAGAAAAATTTAATTGAGAATCAAATCAAATTATATGAAATTCAAATAAATTTACCTGAATTAAATCTCAAATTAAATAGTTTTGATTTCATTTACCTAAATCAATTCCAGATAATATGAAAATAATTAAAAAATCTGTTTAAGTTTAAAAGCACAATTTATGTAAATCAAATTATTTGAACTAATTTACCAGAATCAATTTTACAACTTTACTAGGGTTTCGGGTGAGCCCGAATAAAAATTTTTATTTCTTAAACTGAACCATTAATTTAAATTTTTAATCGAGTAAAATTATTCAATTGATTCGAGCTTTATTAACCCGAATCAAATAACCCGATTTTTTAATAACCGGTGAATGGTTTGACCCGAATAATAACCATCTCTACTTATGAGATTTAATTTTCTTATTAATAATCTCTCAAATTTCGGGAAAAAAATCCTAAAATTTTTTAAATAATCTATTCACAAGGTTATAAAATACAGTGCCTACAGTATGGAAGAAGAACTTGATTTCTCATTAGTGGGTGATTTCAATACCTAAATTGTACCTTTAAAATTTTGAGTTAATGGATATAAAATTTAATACAAAACAAATTATATGGATACTCTATAAGTCTTTTCATGATTCCAAATACTCAAATTCCTACCGGGGTCCATGAAATGGCCAACACATAAGTGTGTGAAACCAAGTAACAAGCTTAACGGATTGCAGTCAATGTAGACTCCAAGTCTTTGGGTCAATAGGCAAATTGTCATGGAAAATGAAACCTAACAGGAAATACTAGCATTTCCCTTACGTAGGTTTGGGATGTAGAATTTGAACCTTATCCCCAATTTCAAGTTATTCGTGTAAGAATAGAGAAGTAGGAAATGGTTCTGATTTTCATAAGTATGGTCTTTAATAAGGGTCTTGTCATTAATATTGGTCGGTTTAATGAAAAAGATACTGAAATCTTTTAACCATGTGCGGGTTCAACCGTCATGGGAACAGAAAAAATCACGTTGAGAAATCTTTCCCGATAGGATTCGACAGCAGATCAATCCAGATTAGTCGGGATAAAACTCTAAATATTGGGTGATTAGGGATAAAAAAAGGGGGTCTCGTCCTTAAATTTCATAAGAAGAAAAGATTGTCATGGAAAATGGAACCCAGTAGCATTTCAATTCCATAGGTTTAGGATGTGGAATTTGAACCTTATCCCCAATTTCAAGTTAATTCATGCAGGAATAGAGAAGTAGCCAATAGTCCTGATTTTCATAACTATGGTATTTAATAAGGTTCTTGTCCTTAAATTTCATAAGAAGAAATCATTGTCACCGAAAAATAAACCTAAGTACCATTTCCCTTCCGTAGGTTTAGGACGTGGAATTTGAACCTTATCCCCAATTTCAAGTTATTCATAAAGTAGGAAATAGTCCTGATTTTCACAACTATGGTATCTAATAAGGCTCTTTGTCCTTAAATTTCATAAGAAGAAAAGATTGCCAATGAAGTAGTCAAGAATATCGAGTCAATTCCACCGGTTTAAAAGTCCAATTGAGTCCTCAAATACAGAATTAAAAATTTTATCTAATAGAAAATAAAATATCATAATTATTTGTTGACTAACAATTTTGGTTTCCTGAATATATCTGCCATCTTAAAAGATAGATGTCCCCAAGGGATAGCCGTAGCAACGGCCTCTCTGCTTTACTCTGTGATTCAGAGTTCGATTCCTGTTATACCAATAAAAAAAAAATCTCAAAAGATAGATGAACAATATAATAGGAAGTCTTAATATTTCATTGCTTTTCATATTGAAAACAGAAGGAGTATAATAATATGAAAGTATAATATTAAATTATTTTAATGAATTATCCTAATAAATTGGTTTTATATATAAAAAAAAATGTTGTCACATATATGAAAATATAATAATATAAATATAAAAATATAAAAATAAAGAAAGTATATGATTTTTAAATTAATTTGATTTTGATATATAATATATTCTAACAACTTATCTCAAACTTAATATAATATAATGAAAATCACTTGATTTTTGAATTTGAAAGAGAATATAGATAGAAAATTTAAAATGGTGTTTCTAAATAAGTAAATAATTTGATTTTGATATATAATATATTTTAATATTTTTTCTCAAATTTAATATGATATAATAAAAATTTTGATTTTGAACAGAAAATAGATAAAGAATCCAAAATGCTACGAGTGTATTTGTAACCCCGAATTGCTTTCGGAATGAATGGGAGTTTTTAAGAGATACGTGCAAATATGTGAATGATCATGTGTTGAATTCTAACTGCAACTCTGTGGAAAATAGTATAATATAATTTTGACGAAAACTTTTACTCTATCTCTGCCTATAGTTTTTTTTTTTATTATTATATAATGGTTTGAATTTTAAATTTTAAGATTAATAGAGGGAAATTGTGGGTATTAGACTGTCTCTTTAAGAAAAAATTAGGGAATTTGATGTAAAATTTCACTTGGAAAACAAATGGTTACCCATGGAACACGAGAATAAAAAGAATCGCAAAGAAGAGGAAGTAGGAACCTGTCTTGCCTTTCTTCGTCAAGCAGCCTTGATTCAACAACCAATCCAAACCACACTTTCCATGCATAACAATACAAAATACATTACACGTTGCTATCACACCTAATTTTGCACTTCACAAATGGCGAAGCCACATTATAAAAATTCCTCTATCATTTATTGGTCGTGAGAAATAAAAAACTATTATTTAAAATATATTATTTTGAATCTAAAAATAATTATTAAAATTCAAATAACTAAATTTATACAACCTTTTCTTTTTAATTATGAACTTTGGATCTTAAAGTTGAAAGAGGGAGTTTGTGGTCATTAAAATATTCTCTCGATGACTTATACATAACATTCTAACCATTCTTCTAAGAAATATTACACAAATTTTGCGATAAAATAATTAAATTGGATAATTATTTTTGAATTCAATAGTTACACACATTTTATTTTTGCCCCTTTTTCAATTTCTTGGAAAATTATTGCCCAAAAGACACCAAATCAATGCCAAATCTCTTACCCACTTCCAAGAAACTTCAAAAACTTTCCTACCCCACTAAAACGTAGTCAACCAAGCAAAAGGTCTTTTTAGGCTTAGGCAGCTTCTTAGTAACCTCCATTTCCATTATTCCATATGTATTTTCCAAGATAGCAGACAAAAAAGGCAGGCCAGCCTGCCCCATCTCTCTCCTTGAAAGCGACTCTTCTTCAACCCTAAAAAATTATATAATTTTTTTACAAGTAAAATAGGTGTCCCATTAGCATAGGATTTTGAGAAATTTCCTTTGACATTCTCATGAAATTGCCATTTAATTATATTGTTTCCACCTTGTTTAACTACAAAAAAAGACCTTGTTGCAGCACACAAGCAGTTTCCTGCGTACCGCCTTAGACCAATTTGATGTTTTCAAATGCCAAACACACATCTATATATATACCCTTTCTTCATTCTCCATACCCGTCTCATGCAAACTCGAGCTTTCTTCCTCCTCAACCGGTTCAGTTTTGACCTTGAAAATTCATTACATAACTAAGAGTTGTAATTCAATTTAGTTTCTAAATACAACCTTGTTTCTCTCTTTGCCATGGAGAACGTACTGGAGAACGCTATCTCAAAGACAACGTCTTACTTCGTAGGAACAATCATCGTTTCCGTAGTAGTTCCAATCCTTGATGTTTTCTTCCCGGATATGAGTGAAGTTCACAAATTCATAGTAAGATCTTTGCTTTCGGTCCAAACTGGACCTAAACTTTTATGGGGTGTGTTGATTCGATCAGAAGAGAAGAGCCCAGAATTTGAATTGCCAAGCCAATCGGTTTGCTCAAATGAGAAAGCTGTTGTCGACAATGAACTGCAAAGAGAAGAAATGGAGATGCTGATGGATAGGCTCGGAATCTTTTTGGACTCAAAAGGCGAAAAACTGCAACAAAGGTTAAATCCTCAAACGATTTCGACACTTTTTGAGGAGAAGGAACCAAGCTTGGAGGAGGTGAATGAAGCTTTTCGCGTCTTTGATGAAAACAAAGACGGGTTTATTGATGCTGAGGAGTTGCAGAGGGTTATGACCATTTTGGGCCATAAAGAAGGATCGAAGATCGCGGATTGCAAAAAGATGATCAGAGCTTATGATGAGAATGGAGATGGAAGAATAGACTTCCATGAATTTTTGAAGTTCATGGAACATAGCTTTAGCTGAGCTATTTTTTAATCCATGCAATAAGAGAGTCTCTACTTGTAAAAAAAAAAAAAATAACTTTCACATGTTTATTAATTATTTCTTTTTTGTTATTATTTATACCTGCGGCTTTGATTCACCATTCATCTCTTACTTCAATTCCCGAGTGTAGATGAAAAGCAAAGCAAATATTAGATTCATCACATCCAAACTTCGTAAATCTACATTTTTTTTTTTTTTTTTTTTTTAATTTAAATGGCCTTATTGAGAATTCTGAACGTAGTGAAATAAAACTGAAATTTGGAATAGCTGCCAAGGGCAATATTTCATCTTCGTGGGTTAAGATCAACCTAACCCTGATGGCCTAACCCTCCTTGTTCCATGGTGGCTTCCTTTATTGCTTGAACCGCAGCCAACTTTGAATCACTTTGTCTCTAACAGGAGTAATTAGAACTCAAAACCGGAAGTGTACACGAAATTTTCATTTACAGCATGAAGGTGATAAACTAAGTTATAAATGAATATTGACAAAACCACCAAGATTTATTTACAAGGTTTTAGTGAAGAGGAAGCTAAGATCCAATCTTAGCTCTGGGGTGGCTTGCTTGAAATAACAGTTCTACGAGGAGGGGGTGCTACTTAAACACCTTCCCTCTTTTGTATAAGCTGAAGTCTTCCTCGTGAATAAGTGAATGAAAGCTGGAACCTTGAAATTTCTATCAGAAATAAGAGTTATGGATGAATTAGATCTGTTTTTTAAAAGAATTTTCTAAAACAACTCACAAAAGAAAAAAATTCATAAAATGACCTTCATTTGTCGCATATTGAACATGCGACATATTTTGTCGCATGTTTTTAAAAAACGGATCAAATCCGTACATAACTCACCTGGTAAACTCCAAATAGCTCAAGTAAACTGGACCAAGCCTCTCAAATCCACACATTGAGAAATGACCAAACCAAGTTCCTTTGTCTTGTCCAGAAGTTGAAAGGAGAAAGAAAACAAATTTTGGATTTTCAGGTCTTATCTACTCCTTTCCGTGATATATCAGCTGTTGGCTGCAGCAAATGCAGGACATACAACTAAAGTTTAGTGATTTGGTACGCATAGATGAATCTTATGTCTATCCCTGATAGAAGGGCAAGTAAAAAAGAACACAAATAAGAATGACACATTGAGATACGATGTCCATGTTTATGGAGTCGTCATGTTTGAAGTAATTTAGATGCCATGACCCATGCAAGCTGCTTCAAGTGATTCAACTGCCTTAAAAACCATGTGATATTCCGATGCACTCTCATTTTGCCCATCAAGATGATGGCGAGTACTTCGCATTTGGCATACTCCATCATTAAAACAGAAGTTCCAGAAACTCATGCACCATCTTATGTCTATGTGCCTGATGCCATCGAAGCATTTCATGTCAATGAGATGCCACAGAAGCTTCTTTCAGCTGATTGACCTCCTCGGCATATATCATCCCATATTTCTCATCACTTCCGCCAATCATATAAATGGCCTGTCCATGAAAATCACCAATAATCTGCACAAGAACATTCTCCATCCTGAAAACTGTGGAAACGATTGGCATCTCTAACGTTTATCACCCTATTTGTGACCTTTGAAACTAGTTTAACAAAAGAGTGGCAATCGTCACATATTCGGAGGTTCTTAATGACGCGGATCTCTGCAGCTGCAGGTGTTTTCATAAGGCCATATGCCACAGCCAATTTCTCACTATGACAACTAAGATAACCTTCCTTCTGTTCATCTTCCACATCGTGGAAAACTTGGGCTATATCTGGTATATAACCCAATGGTTTTATCATTTTCAACAATTCCATTACTTTCTCATAAATCTGGACATGTTCTGCATGCTTATTGTCTTCTGAGACAAATACGTGGACATTATTTTTTATCTCAATCCAGCTTGCCCCTGGTTCTTTTTTTATGCTTCTTTCCCTTATCAACTTCCGGATCTTAACCACTCCATCCCACCTTTTTGCCCTGGCATACATATTAGACAACAAAATATGTGTTCCGACATCATTAGGATCCATCTGTAGCACAACTTCTGCAACTTGCTTCCCCACAGCAAAATCTCGATGAATATGACAAGCATTAAGCAAAGTACGCCAGGCAACAACATCCCACTGAACTGGCGAAGTATTCATGAATTCCTGAGCTGCATGAAGTTTCCCTGCCTTGCACAAAAGACCGAGAATACATGTATAATGCTCCAATCCTGGCTTGACACCATTTTTCTTCATCAAATGGTTGAGATAGTAGAATCCTTCTTCCACCAGACCCAGATGGCCGCAAGCAGCGAGAACTCCAACAAAAGTGACATAGTTTGGAGGCTCATCAGCTGCTAACATATCATAGAAGACAGCTAGGGCTTCTCTACCAAGCCCATGGTGAGAGTATCCAGATATCATTGAATTCCAAGTAACTAAATCCTGATAGCTCATATGTGAGAACACTCTATTTGCTGCCTTGATGTTCCCACTCTTAGCGTACATATTGATCAAAGCATTTGCAACAATTACATGGTTCCTAAAGCCCATCTTTTCAGCACGGGCATGCAAGAGTTCCCCATGCTTTAGTGCAGACAAACCAGCACAGCAGTTCAGCAGCACAGCCAAAGTATAATCATTAGGTTGAATATCTGAAGCATCCATCTCACAAAGTAGATTTATTGCTTCCTCAAAGCAAGCATTTTGGAGGTATGCACCCATAACAGCCGTCCAACAGACGACGTTCTGGTCTTCCACCCCGTCAAAGACATTCCTTGCATACCGAGCTCTACCACATTTACCATACATGTCAATAACTGCACTGTTAACAAAGACATCAAACTCAACATTCATCTTCATTGCATAGCAATGCACTTGCATACCCCATCTCAAATTCTTCAAACCAGCACAAAGGCCAAAGGCACTTACATAAGTGACCTTATCCCATGGAACACAATCCTCCAACATTCTAAACAAAATTTTAACAGCTTCCATTAAACACCCTTGCTCCAAAAATCCCTTTATAATAGAATTATAAGAAGAATTATCCAATCCGGGCACTGAATTCAAAATTTGCAAAGCCACTTTAGCATCCAAATTCATGGAATACAAATAAATTAGTGCATTCTTCACATACTGATGAAACATTAGTCCAGATTTCACTGCATAACCATGAGTCTGCCTACCCAGATTAACTGCACCACGCTCACAACAACCTGAAAGAACAGTTGCTAGTATATACTCATTGGGCCTCACGTTACCCATAAGCAACATATTTCTAAAAAGCTCAATCACTTCCAAAGTAAAACCATTATGCAAGCAACCTGCCATTAATGCACTCCAAGAAACAACATTTCTTTCACGCATTTGATCAAACAGTTGGCGACCAATAGAAATTTTCCCACTCTTGGCATAAAAGTTTATAAGGGAATTCACCTGAATTAGATTGTTTTCAGTGACTTGGTTGGTTATGATCAACTGGGCATGAATTATTTTACCCAAATTCAAGTTTTTCGAATCCGCAGAGAGTTTTAGAACTTTGACAATGTCTTTGAGAGATGAGGAGATTAAAGGGTTTGGTTTGAAAAGAGAAGTTGTGGTATTTTTCAGAAGAGGCGTTATGTTTAGGTTTAGTGATGGCATTGGCAGAAAATTTGGGAATCGGATTACCGTTGGAGCAGAGAGCTCATTTATTTATAGATATATGAAAAATCCACATGAATTTTGCGGCCGTTCTCTTCCATCCATTCTGTTGAAGCGAAACGAGTCGTTTTGTGCCACGGGTCGGGTGGCTCAAGTTTGGGCATTAGTTTAGGCCCGACTTTATTGGTTGGCCGAGCCCCAGTCCGGGGGTGCATGATGTGTCCCTTTAAATACCGATAATTATGCTGTCTAATAGTCACAATCTCTTTCTCCTAATTTAAAAATTTTAGATTCATACATATAATAAAATAAAAAATATCAATAATTATGCTCCAATTAAAATAAGTCTTACCCTATACAAGTGATTTCAGTACTAGCCCGACCCACTTATAACTCAATATGAAGAAGAAGATTTGACATTGTCCCACGGGTTGGTCTAAATTCAAATGGGGCATATCCCAGGTCTGACCTAGTGATATGCACAAAGGTAGCAAGGCGGCAGATATGATTGAACTACGAAAGTCTTATTTTACCTTAAAATATTTATTTTGAATTATAATTTAACTTAAACCCATCATTTTGTGGTATGTATGATGCTAACTTAGCTCCCCACCAATTCAATTTGATGTCAAAAATAGTTATTATTAATTGAGTATCAAATCGACCAACTCAATTTCTCAGTCATGGTATATAAATTTGGAGAGTACCTATTTTAAGAACTAACCTCGAAGGCAAAATTTCGATTTTCTTACGATATGGCTTGCGAACCATTTAAAACTCAAAAGTCGTATATTTGGAGGTAGTTATGTCCGGTGGGTATCGAGTTTTATATTAATTAATTCAATCTTCAAAATAAATAAATATAGGATCATCCACCTTAATAGTTCGATTTTAAAAATAGCAGTTTGTATGTTGTTTATTATGGGTCGAGTGATCGGACACTATACTCTCTTAATTAGAGATTTTAAGTTCGAGTTCTCAGAATGGAGAAAAAAGATTTAGAAGTCTCAGAGCACTTGAACCGGATTAATCGGATAAAATCCAAACATCGATCGATCAAGATAAAAGAAATAATTATATTTTATATGTGAATCATTTTTTTTAGTGATTTAAAATAAAATTAAAATATAAAATAAATAGAACTCACCTTCCTACACTTAGCCTCTCAAACTATGATGCAGACGAACTTAATTTTATTATTCAATAGCTCAATTTTTACGGATTCTATCAACTAGATCTTGTTTACACTCTCAAATGTTTTGGATTAAATATATAGTAATCTGCTTTAGCTCTTTCTATTCTTAACCTCTCAACCAAGATGATAGACAAACTTAATTTCTAGTATAGTAGCATTAGTTTGCGGACTGTAAGATTTCTGATCTTTTTACGGCCCTTGTTTTGGATCAGTTGTATTCCCTTCTTTTCTAACTTTTACAACCGTGGACATGGAATTTTACTGTCTCCAAATTTGGGAAAAAGGAAAAAGAAGATGAGAAGGTTGTGAATTTTTGTTCGGTTCCTTCACAATGTCTGTGGTTTATGTTAGAAAACGGAGGATAATATTAAAGGAAGAAAGTGATGATAAGAGATGAAAATTTTAGGAGAATGCTTTTTATACTTTTTTATTCATCTCACACATCTCCATCACACATTTGTTCAAGGGATATATATATTACTTACACATGACTCTTTGAATATCTACATTTATGAAATACAAAAACACGACTCTTGACGTATCCCTAATAAATTTAGACTCTTAAAATTCACCATAATAACTCTAGACTCTTGGAATTCACCATATGACTTTTGATTCTTCATATTCACCACAATAAATTATTGAATTTAAACACCAAATTAATTTTAAATTAATCTTTAACACTCCTCTTTAATTTGAAATTTCTTCTTTATTCCAAGACTTGCTCGAAATTGCTGAAAACTTTCCAGTTTGAGTGGTTTGGTAAAAATATCTGCAACTTGATCTTGAGTCTTCACATGCTTTGGCTCTACATCTTCTTTTGCAATGCACTCTCTTATAAAATGATACCTTGTATCAATGTACTTATTTCAATCATGAAACACAGAATTCTTAGCTAATGCTTGTGCAGATTTGTTATCAATACAAATTTCTGTTGCTTCCTCTTGTGTCACTTGTAACTCATTCAATAATCTTCTAAGCCAGTTAGCATGATATGCATAGGAAGTTAAGGCCATATACTCAGATTCACATGATGAAAGAGTAACAATGGATTGCTTCTTTGAATTCCATGTTATAGCATAATCACCCATGAAAAAAAACAAACCCAGTAGTGCTTTTTCTATCATCAATGTCTCTTGCAAAATCACTATCACAAAATCTAACAAGCTTGTAATTAGCGGATGATGAATAATACAACCCATAGTCAATTGTACCTTTAATATATCGAAGAATTCTTTTTGCAGCTTTCATATGAGAAGAAGTTGGAGTTTCCATGAAACGACTTACCACTCCCATTGCAAAAATATTTTTGGTTGTGTACAAGTCAGGTACCTCAAACTACCCACTAGACTTTTGAAGATGGTGGGATTTTCTTTGTGACAATTATTGGACTTTGACAACTTTCTCCACATTCCATGAGTGTACTTACTGGATTGCAATCAAGCATCTTAAACCTTTTCAACACTTCTCTTGCATAACTTTCTTGTGAAACAAAAATTTCATTTTCTATTTGCTTTACTTCCAAGCCCAAATAGTACGACATGAGCCCCATGTCTGTCATATTGAACTCGTGTGATATAGATTTCTTGAAGTCTTTAACCAGTCTTGAATTATTGCTAGTAAAGATAAGATCATCCACATATAAATAAACAAGTAGCACATCTTTATTTTCATACTTCTTGATATAAAGAGCATACTTATAAGGACAACGAACAAACCCATTGTTTTAGAAATACTTATTGATGCGAGTATTCCAAGTTCTTAGTGCTTGCTTCAAGTCATACAAGGCTTTCTTCAATTTCAACACCTTATCTTCATGTCCTTTGACCACATAACCTGCTGGTTGCTCAACATAAACTTCTTCTTCAACATAGCCATTTAAAAAGGCTGATTTTATATCAAGTTGATAAATTTTCCACTTCTTTTGAGCTGCCAAGGAAATCATCAACCAAATTGTCTCAATTCGAGCAACTGGAGCAAAAACTTTATCATAATCCACTCCATACTTCTGCTTGTAACCCTTTGCAACAAACCTTGCTTTGTGTCTTATCACCTCTCCATTCATGTTCTTCTTTATTATGTAGATCCATTTGACTCTAATAGCTTCATGTCCATTGGGAAGTGTTGACAACTCCTAAGTATTATTTTCTTCAATAGCATTGATTTCTTCCTTCATAGCTCTCTTCCACCTTTCATCTTTTACCGCTTCTTTAAAATTTAAAGGCTCACTATCAATAAGCAAACAACACAAATCATAAGTAATTTCATTTGTATGCTCATAAATATCAGCGAAACTTCTCATCTTTCGTGCTCTTCCAATAGAACTTTCTTCATATATTGAAGAAGCAGAAGATTGAGGTTAAATTGATGGAGAAGAGTGAGTAGGTGTTGAGGGAGAAGAAGATGGTGTTGTATCATGATTTGGTACTGCAACATCTTCATTTTCTTCAGAGTATGGAAAGAAATCATAAGAGCTTTCTTCTTTTCTCTCCCACTCCCATATTGCATCTTCATCAAGTTGAACATCTCTATTCACCACAATTTTGCCACTATTTGGATTGTACAACTTGTATCCTTTTAGGTTCTGATCATAACCAATGAAAACATGCTTGATGCTTCGATCACCTAACTTGGATCTTTGATATTCTGGCATATGAACATAGGCAATGCTACCAAAGATTCGCAAGTGAGAAACATTGGGCTTCTTTTTATTCCATGCCTCTTGTGGTGTTTGATTTTTGATATTTTTTGTTGGAGACCTATTTGACAAATAGACTGCACAAGAAACAGTTTCAACCCAAAACTCTTCGAGCATATGTTTGGTTTTCATCATATATCGAGCCATATTGAGAATGGTTCTATTCTTTCATTCAGCAAGTCCATTTTGCTGTGGTGATCTGGGCACTGTTAAAGGACGACGAATACCATGCATTTCATAGAAATTAAAGAATTCTTTTGATGTAAATTCGCCTCTTCGATCAGATCTTAAAGCCTTGATAGTATAGCCACTTTGATTTTCCACAAGAGCCTTAAAATTCTTGAATGCTTTAAAAGCATTTGATTTTTGTTTCAAAAAATAAACCCAGGTCTTGTGACAACAATTATCAATGAAAAGTAAGAAGTATTTATTTTTACCAAACGATGGTGGATTGATTGGCCCACAAACATCGGTATGAACAAACTGAAGTGGCTTGGTTGCTCTTGACATCGATTCTTTTGGAAAACTCCTCCTTGAATGCTTGCCGAGTAAACATGCTTCACATAGGTGATGTGGGTGATTAATATGCAGCAATCCCTTTACCATGTGTTTGTCTCCCATCAATTTAAGTACTCCAAAATTTAAGTGCCCAAATCTCATATGCCAACTCCATGCTTCAAGTTTTGCATCAGCTTTCAAACATTTTGCTTCAAGAGTTTTAAGATTCAGCAAAAACATTCTGTTCTTTGACATAGGCACCTTAGCAATCAGATTAGTATTTTGGTCTTTAAGCCATAGACAACGATTTTTCATATGAATTTCATACCCTTTCTCAAGGAGTTGCCCCAAACTTAAAATGTTGCTTTTCAATTTAGGCACATAATACACATCAATGACAAGTTTATGGCTTTCATCTTTTAAAGAGATTAGAATTGCACTTTTTCCACAAATATGAATTTTTGAAGAATCTCCAAAGGAAATATTACCTTACACATTTTCATCAAGAGTCACAATTTTTTTTTTATCGACGCACATGTGATTACTTGCTCTATTATCCAAATACCACAAACTGATTTCAGCACTCTCATCAGCATTGAGAGACAGCAATAGTGTGGACTCCTCGACTTCATACTTATCTTCAACAAAATTAGCTTGCTCATCAACGTGACTCGTTCCATAGCATTCCCAAGAGTAATGCCCAAGTTTATGACAGTTGAAGCACTCAACTTTTGATTTGTCATAACTCTTCTCATTTGATCTGAAATTGTCACCTCTTCCTCTTCCTCTTCCTTTGCCTCTTCCTCGACCTCTATAAAATTGATTGCTCATGTTGAATTCATAGCGATCACCTCTTCCTCTTCCTCCGTGACTACGACCTCTACCACGTGCTTGACCACGTCCTCGTCCTCTTCCTTATTGGCTGCTTTCTCCATTATCTTCTTTTAAAGATACATTCAGCTTGAGAGCTTGATCTAAAGGTTCTTCTTGCCTCCTTTTGATCTTCTCTTCCTGGGCAAGCAACGACCCCTCCAACTGTTCAAGGGTCATGGAGTCTATATCTTTAGACTCCTCAATGAAACATACCACATAATCAAATTGTGGAATCGATGAACGAAGAACCTTTTCTACCACACGAACATCTTCAATTTGCTCTCCATATCTCCTCATTTGATTGACAATAGCTTTCACCCTTGTGCAATAATCCAAAATTGACTCGGATTCCTTCATGTTTATAGATTCGAACTCACCTCTTAATGTTTGGAGGTGTATCTTCTTTACTTTATTAATTTCTTGAAAGGAATTCTGCAAAATCTCCCAAGCTTGCTTTGCAGTGACTGCATTACCAACTTTTTCAAACATTGAATCATCCAAACATTGATGGATGAGGGTAGGAGCTTGTTGATCCTTTCTCCTTAATCGTGCCAAAGCATCCTTTTGTTGTTGAGACAGAGCCTCTTTATTTTTTGGTTGCTCAAAACCCTTATCTACAATCTCCCATACATCTTGTGAATCAAGAACAGGTTTCATACAAAGACGCCATGTATCATAATTGACTTTTGTGAGGCGAGGAAATTGAAAACCCTGAACTCTACTATTGTTTGCCATATCTAAAAGACCAGCCTCTAATACCACTATATTAGAAAACAGAGGATAATATTAAAGGAAGAGAGTGATGATAAGAGATGAGAATTTTAAGAAAATGTTTTTTATACTTTTTTATTCATCTCACACACTTCCATCACACCTTCATTCAAGAGGTATATATATTACTTACACATAACTCTTTGAACACCTACATTTATAAAACATAATAAACACACGACTCTTGACATACCCTTAATAAATTTAGACTCTTGAAATTCACCATAATAACTCTAGACTCTTGAAATTCACCACAATAAATTATTAAATTTAAATACTAAATTAATTTCAAATTAATCTTCAACAATTTATGATCTACAAAGAGTTTCTTTTTCCTTTTCAGCATGCACGTGAGGGACATGAATCCTGGAGAAATTTCAGGTAAGAAAGAGAAAGTAGAGATGCCCGGATGCCATGATGAATGCACGGGCCAAGGCAGAGGCAAGGTTTAGAAAGTTAGTATTCACAAGTAAAATCTGTTCCTGAATTCTACAGGCCCATGAAATATGGATGTTTGAAAAGTCCCTTTCCTTTTGTTTTTATCTGTTTGTTTACTGTTTTGTTACTCTCTCTCTCTCTCTCTCTCTCTCTCTCTCTCTGTGACCCCACTTCATTCCCGCACGTAAGAACCTAACAAACATAAAAACTACAGAAAACTGCAGTATTTATTCCTTTTAGCCAAACATGAACCCTGCTCAAAATTAAAACCTCCCAAGCACTTAAATCTTCCCTATCTTTTTCTTTCTCTACGCTACAGTTATGTGTGTGACTTACTCAGCATTGGTCTTAAGCTTTCAATTTCTATTTCATATTCTCAGCATTTGGCACTGTCATGCAAGGGACAGTGCCCGTGCTCTCCTCCAAACGTGTGTGCTGGGCTTATTTCCAGCATCCTTTTCAGCAATCATTAATAGGCTAGAGCAGAAAAATATGTGCTAAATGGTAAATACATAATTTATTGTATATTCTTATTATGTTTTTGCTTGGTAAATTTTTAAGTGAGATGAAGAGAATAATGTCATCCGATGAGAGTCCTTTGAATCTGTCATTTATCACAGTGGGTCTTATCCACTTCATGAGAACGCATGCCATGCACCCAAAATTAGGAGTAGACAAACTTGTAATCTACAATTTATAATTTTAATGGTTTTAAAACAATATAAGATACTTGATCCCAAAAAATGATATAAGATAAAATTATGAATAATATTGATCTAATAATTTTTTATCTATTTTGGCAAATTCTTAATAAAAATTTTATAAACTCGATTAACACATTTAATGTAAATTATTATATAAAATTTAATTCATAATTTATTTAGTTCATGTAATATTATTCTCAAAATTTACATGACATTAAAAAGGAAATTATAGAATATAATGTGGGACAAATTTAATTAAATTTAACTCTTACTCAACCAAGGGAGGGGGACAAGGGGTGTTGGCCTCCTCAAATTTTATGAAAGAAAATTTAACTCTCACTCAGCTGCATTGGAAATGATTACACGGCAGAAGAGGATAATTTCCATAGAAAGAAGATGACTATTTAGTAGTGTACTAATGCAGATTTTCTCTCTCTCTCTCACACACACACACAGATTTATATATCTGAACAAACAGAACAGACTCATCCTTTCATTTTTCATAGCTTCTAAACGTAGCCCAAGAATCCAAGCATTAAATCGTCTTGATTATAGCCTCTCTCTGCCTCTCTCTCTCTTTGATTTCAAGTGGCACCTACTCCTAGGAAGTCTATAAAAGGGGGAGGTAGAGTGGTCTCAATATGGGAAGCCAAGTTAGGGTCCGTTGCTGGGGCAGCTGATGGTGATGATGATGAGGAAGGCTGAGTGACTGAGACCCGAGATGTTGATTTCACTGAGACTGAGTTATCCGATAAACAAGAAAAGTGATGGTTGTTCTGCATCACCATCACCAACACTGAAGGTGAACCTTGATGTTGGTAACTGTGGGGAGAGGTCGAACTTGAACAGGGGGTGGTGTTGTTATACAAGTAGTGATCTGTTGGCATTGCCACATCCCAAGACCTGTTTTTCTGGCTGATAAAGCTGCAATTTTCTTCTCTCTTCATACCTGCACACATTTGCACCGACTCATTATTAACCGGACATCCTAAAACGGGAAAAAAAAAATTGTGGGGATTTCACTTTCACATTTTTATTTTAATGAATAAATTTGATTGTGGCAAGAAAAAACATTATTAAGGAAGAAGAAATACAGAAACAAATTCTCTTCACTATTTTAATGGTTTAGATTATAAAAAATTAAAATTAAAATTTATCATTTGACATGAAAAACTAATATGTGCGAGCCACACAAGCAAGTGAAATAAATAACAATATACATTAGTATTAATATACTGGCTATACAACAGAACAATGTTAGTGCAAAAATTTTCAAATTCAGACTCTAACCAAGGGAACTTGATCTGAGATGATCAGAAGAAAGAAGAATAATCCATGTATAAGCCAATGAGGGAAAAAAAGCACAGAAATCAGAAAACAGGGAAAGATTATGCAGATTGCAGTGCAGAGAACAATTAGAAAAAAAGAGAGAGAGAAAGAGAGAATTAGAGAGAGAGAGAGAGAGACCAGAGTGCAAACCAGAAGAGAAATCAAAAGATGTATGGTCAGCACAAAGTCCATCGTTATGGTCGTGAGCATGATACAAATTTGACTCTTGGGCTGCTTCACAAACATTCAAGTGTATGAAATTCCCATTATACCCTCCATCACCACCACCGCCACCAACAATTGGTGTGCCGAGCAAGAAGCTCCCATTGCAGACATAAAAAGGATTAATTTCGCTTAAACTGTCTGTGCAGTCAAGCCTTGTTGTTGTAGCTAATTGTTGTTTTTTTCTTCTAAAAACGCTCGTCTGTTCTCTGTATTTTCTAGCCATTACAACATGCCAATGATTTTTCACTGCATTATCTGTCCTTCCTGGAAAAAACCTTGCAATCATAGCCCATTTGTTTCCGTAAACACTATGTGCTTCCATTAGTCTCTCCTCTTCTTCTTCACTAAAAGCTCTTCTGTTTATCCTTGGATCCAACTGATTAAACCACCGCAATCTACAACTTTTACCTTAAAAAAAGATAAATAAAAAATAAATCATGAGTTTAGTAGGAAGGGGGAAAAAAGATCTTTTCTTTTTACCTGATCTTCCTTGTAATTTTTCTGCAATGAGATTCCAATTTTGAGGACCATAAAGAGTAACAAGTTCTTTGAGCTTAGAATCCTCAGAAGGTCTCCAATGTCCTCTACTGCAAACTTTTAATGATGAATGCATCGCTACAGTCTCTTCCCTACTTTGTTGCATTTCTAAAGCATAACCCTTTCGACCCTTCTCACAATTCTTCGAGAGAACGACTCTATTTTAATGTATAAACACAACCTCCATTGATAAATAAGGAGGAGGAGAAGGAGAAGAAGTTGTATATTTATGTCATATATGCAAGGTCATATTCAACACTAGAAAAGGAAAACGAGAGAGGGAGGTCGATTGGTTTGTTATGGAGTTGTAAGGTGAGAGATGCAGAGTGAAAACTGGAGAGAGAGAGAGAGAGAGAGGGTACCGTGAATTAAAGAAGAAAGAATCAGAAAAAGTGATGAATATAAATATTATAACAGAAACCCACACGATTACTCTTTTTCCTGATGTTTCTTCACCTGCGTGCGAGGACACCAGACACCCCTTCTGATTCTCCTCCTGACCTCTATTTTGACTGTTTCTGGCCAGACATCTACCACTCTTCTCTCTAGTGCGTGATCTTCACCTTCCTCCCATGCTTTTATTTATTTATTTTTATTTTTTCCTTATAATAAAGTTCCAACCTACATCTAGAAAAGCAAAAGGTACAATACCAAAATTTTGAAATATAATTTGCCAATTGTGGGCTCCGGCTAGTTGAGCTTAGAAGGTAATAAAAAAAAAAATCTAGAAATATTATTAGAAATATTAAAATCAAATTTCCTTTATGGCATGTGAGTCATTTTCTACATCCTTGGACTACAAAATAAAAAGAAAAAATATATTATATTCTCAATTTATTAGGAAAATTCAATAAAATATGAGGGTAAATAGTAAAAATAAGTCAAAAAAAAATTGTCCTTGAGTCATAAGTTTTTTGTCATTTAATATATTTGTAAGTTTGTGAAAAAAATAGCTTGTTAACCATAGAGGTGTCGGTGATAATACATGGTGAAACTTTTTATTGCATTACATTAAACTTGATAATTTTAATTTTGATTTTTTTAATGAAATATGTTATTCAAATGAGTCTCGATTAGATACCTATAAGTTTGGTAACATATTTGTATGATAAGCTTTCTATTTCGATATCACAAAGGAAACATGTTTACTTAGTTGCAAGTAGATTTGAGCATTCCAAAGAGCTAGTCAAATAGGTTAGAGAAAAATATATTTTGTTCATATTTGATTAGCTTATGTATCTTTATATATAAATATATATATAATCTATGTTCGATAATCAAATTAAATTTGACCAAATCTGATTTGAGATGAGTCAAACTCTTAAAAAATAAAACTCTCCCGATATTTATTTTTACCACATACAAAATTTAAATCTAAAATTTAACTTAGTGGTAATTGTATCCAACCATTAAATCAATTAACCGTTGACATTAAATTTTATCTGATAATTATATTGATCCCAATTAAATTTTATTTGAGTCGGGTTGGATCTTAAACAATATAACTCTCCCGACGTTTATGTTTATCATATACAACATTCAAACTTGAGATTTCACTTAAAATGTGATAATATTCAATCACTGAAATTAGATATTAGTATTAGCATATGTCTCTCGCCTCATCTTGTTCAAACACCGTTATTTCGAGTAGAAATTGAATTACTCTAGACTTAATACAATAAAGAATAGATAATTTCAGCATTTTAAGTTCTTGCTTGCATGCTTTAAATTTGACAAATTTTATTTTATTCTATTTATAATAATTTAAAAATAATTTATTTTAAAAAGTACAAAATTTGTAAGGTAATTCAAAATTTTGATATAAAAAGAATTAAAATTATCAGTAGGTTGATAATTTCTATATTAAAAATTTCATACAATCTGAAATTACCTGAAGTCTGGATCAAGGCCATATTTAAAAAAGTTAAAGTTATGTTAATTAAAATGTTTTAATATAATAATTTTAAATTTTGAAAGAGGAATTCAACATCTGCTTACAAAATTTTATATTTTGTATAAAAATTTATTATTTTTATAGAGAAATATTATATATAAAACAATATAAAATCAACATAAATCCTGGTCTGTTGAGCCCGAAAACATAAATGGTGTTATGGGGCTAGCTCTGCCATCCTGAATATAATTTGTAATATTTAAATAAAAAAGTACATTTACTCATTTTTAAATAGATTTGAAGGGATTGAAAATCACCCGACACCCAATTGGTGGTGGTTAAATTTAAATTTAAATATAAATTTTTTTCACCCCTCCGAGGCTGAGGATCTTGCACCTGTGAAAGTCGTCTCACCCATGTCACGCGTGGAAGGTCGGGACACCTAGCCCATCACTTTCTCTCTCTATCTCCCTCATGCTTGTCTCTCTCTAGGTTAGCAAAGGGTTGGGGGACTGTTGCGAAGAGAAGAGGAATTGTGGCTACAGGTGCATGGCAGGGTGCGGGGCCTAGTTTCCTTGTTCCTTCGCTGGTGTAGAAACTCTGCCAACATTTCCTTGTTTCCTTTTTTTTTTTCCTTTCAGAAAAAATGAAAAACAATTTTTTATTAGACAAATGTGTAAATATATGTTTGTGCGTACGTGCGCATGCTTGTTAAAATAAGTGAACTTAACGTATTCGTTGTATATATTCATGTTATAGGCTTTTTTTTTTTTTTTCATCGTGATATCTAAAATTATACTTTAATTAATTCAGTATAAACGTTTATAAAAACCTATTTAACAGATGACTATAGTAACGTAATATTTTTTAACCTATTTCATTAAACCGATCGATCGATATAATATACACTTATATATCAATAACTAATTGATTTAATAGTTGAATATCAATAACATTTAAGCAAGGTTTCATATGCACCGAGAAAACATAACAATTTTATTCTTTAAAAGTTTAATCTGAGTTGATTCGAATTTAATCGAATTCAATAATTATTAAAATTGTTATTGTTACGTAAATATTACAATTAATAATGATTTATGATTTTTCATATTGAAGAATTTCAAACTCCTTTCAAATTGAAAGGAATACGAATAGGTCCAATTGGACGAGAACTATAACTAGCATATCACAAGTGTGAAGGACCTTAGAATTCAGGGGAAAAAAAATTATATATGTAATTTTAAAAATTATAATTCTGAACATTGTTCAACTTATTAAAAATTATAAAATTATAATCTTAATTATTTTTATTTTTATTCTTTTATCAGCAAAATGGTCACAAATTTCATATCATAGATGTAATATTAGAAAAAAAAAAAGGAAAGAAATGATTATTTTCTTTTTGCTAATAATAAATTTATAAATATATATTTTCATATAAAAAAATCCTCGAAATGCAACCTTAAACTTGTCTATCTTTGTCATAAAATATTTAATTTGGAGCATTTGACTCACTCTACATGTCATTTTTTTTTTTTTTTTTGGAGATTTAGAATTAATCAAGTCATACGATGGCATGGTTTAACAAAACTAAAATTAGTTCAACTACAAGATCAGATTTCACGTTTTATTAAAAAAATTATCAATATGATAATAATTAAGATTTTTATAGAAAAATATCTTTTCATTAAAAAATTTTCACTTTAATTACAAAAGTTACATAAAATAAGAAAAAATAAAAATAAGTCTAAACAAATTGAGTTCATTAAACTTTAATAATTTTTTTTTTATATATATAAAGAAATACAACCAAACAGAATTGAATTAAGGAAAGTAAAATAAAAGTGAGAAGACTCTACCACTTGAACTATTCCCGATGGACACTGAATTGCACCTTTGGATACTACCTAGGATTATTTAATAAATTGAAGTGCTTAATCAAAATTAAAATGAATTAAGTGCTAAAACTCTAAATATTAATATAATAAGAGATTGGGAAAGAGAAGGGCATGCTTGCATACAAGAGATAAAAATGAAATATTAATATATTAGATTAAAGACATTTTTAGTTCACCTATTCAAAATGTCTTAAGGTATTCAAGGGTGACCTAACAACCTAACACAGGTTTTGACCTACTTTTTTAATCCCCAATTATATTTTAAAATGGTGGCCACTAATTGCCACGCTAATCAATCTTGGCAACCAAATTTACCCCATAAATTAAGATTTACTTAAACTTTGGTTTGGTTAATTATGATGCAAGATCATAATCTACCTTCAACAACACTTCCTTGTTTTTTTAACAAGAAAATATAATTAAGTAAAATCGAATCAAAAAAGAAAAAATAAAACTTAAAAGTTTTACTAATTAAATTGTCCTTGAGAGACTACCTTCAACAACACTTTGCTACACTTGTCACTCACGTCAATATTTTGATAAACTTAGGGGGCACTTAGTTCACATTGAAAATCGAAATTAGATTTGTAATAAAAAATTTTAAAAATAAGTTTTAGAAACTTATATC
Organism: Dillenia turbinata; assembly: GCA_037126225.1. Classification (NCBI taxonomy): domain Eukaryota; kingdom Viridiplantae; phylum Streptophyta; class Magnoliopsida; order Dilleniales; family Dilleniaceae; genus Dillenia; species Dillenia turbinata. Next base: position 23,202,355 of record JBAMMX010000014.1, read on the forward strand.
TTTATTTGGATTTCAGAAACTATAATTTGGGAGTTTCATTTCTAAATCTGATTTTTATTCTATTAATTTAAACAAATTATATGAATTTCAATCTGATTCTTAATTTTGATTTACTTTAACGAAGCACCCTATATATATATTTTTTTAATTTTTTTCTTTTTTTTCTTAAAGAAGAAAATAGACAATAGTTATTATTAAAATATTATTAAAAGTCAAAATTTTTGATGACATAATAATTAAAAAAAAAAAACATTTCTATGTAGTGGCAGAGCCAAATATAAGTGAGAGTGAACAATTCTACCATCGTTTCTTGAACTTTGGACAATGTTGGAATAGAATGTTTTGAGTTTGAGCCACCACACAGTTGACCCAAACAGTTTCAAACTTAGACGGTCAGAGTGCTCTGATAAGTAGTACAGGAAAAGGTTGTTCTATTAAAATAACTAAATTTTAAGAAAATAGGAAACCTTAAGTGACAGTAAATAATACCAGGAAAACTAAATAAGTCGAAAATAAAGTAAAATGAATTCTTCATAAGCATATTCCAAAATTTTTTATTTAATTTAAAAATATTTTGACAAATCATAATTATCGAAACTTAAAAGGTTTTATATGAGCTGATATATAAAATTCAATACAACAATAACCAATATTTATGGTTCCTATGCTTTGGTCCTTGAGAGGAAAGTCATTCACAATTTTTGAGGAGGCAAATTCCCCTTGGAGATCAACAACAATGTGTTATATAATCGGCAAATGATCCCTCAGAAAGAGCTCAAACGGTAGAGTTTTCTCATTTTTATCCTCTTTTTCTTAATTCGAACTCGCTTAATTATATTTTTTTGTATAAAAAAAAAATTCCAAATGCAACTATTTTGAGGTAGGTATCATAAATTGTTTTATATTTTGATATTCTCTCTTGACTCAGAATATTTCACTCTGATATTATTTGATATTTTGTATAATTACACCCACTCTAGAAACTTAAATTAATAAAGAGAGATATTATTAATTATTTTATATTTTAAGAATTTTCTTGCTTAACTAAAAACACACTCAATGGATTTGTTATCTAAATTTGATGTAAACACAGCATTATTCCGAGTGGAATGAGATTGAAATTCGATACTAACGCGTAGTGGGTCTAGTGGTTGGGTACTAATACTTCTTAAGTAATGTTTCGAATTCAAATTTTATGTACAGAGAAAATAGAAGTTATAAGAGTTTTATTATTTAAGAGTTCAATTTAATTTAAACCGAACTTAATCCAAGCTAACGTGGTTCTCCGGTGGTTTATTTATTTAAAAAAAAAAGGTTTGAAACTCGCCCTGGATTTAGGCCATCAGTCCTCGGACTCAATTTTGCAATTCTATGCTATTCCGCGTGTTGGGCCGAAGACAAACTAGGTGCAAATTGAGGGAAGAACGGGTTTCAACGATCCTTTAATTCTTGGGCCTTGGGATATCTTTTGGGCTCTTTCCATTTATTGACTGCTGGGCTTGCTCCTTGCACAATATACTTCAAATGGGCCCCCAGCCCACTTTCTGGCTGCTTTGCTTTCCTTAATTTTCCATATTAATCACACACACCAGCTCTCACGTTTTATTTTTAATTTTGTGTTTGTGGGTTTGATGCTGAACTTTCAAACTCCAACTCTTCATTTTCACACATTCAATTCAACACCATGAACGAAAAAGAATTCTCTCTTCTACTCACGCCTTAAATGATGACCCCTCCTCTCATTAAAATTATTTTATTTACCGGAATAAAAGCTTGAAATTATTTGAACTTGTAGAATTTCCGACTAACCAAGCAAAATATATACATTCCATTAACAAAAAAAAAAAACTCAAAAAACTTCAATCAATTGAATAGATTTTTCATTTTTTTTAAGACAAGTTTCAAAATTCAGTACTGAAGATTTTACATCTTTCAATATATACTTGTTTAGTATACTTGATTTATAAATTATTATGCATATTTTATAGATTTATTAGTATTTATGCCAGAGATAGTGATCGAAATTTTTATTATTATATACATTATATATATATATTAAGTTAAGGTGGATAGAATAAAGGAAGGGGGATTCAATGTGAAGCCGTGACATAGAAACAAGTAAATCGTCCCACAATTAATGGCGGGATCCCAGCAAGATTAGACATCATTCAATTCCGAATCACATAATCCAGGCTGGCTGGCTTTCACGACTTTAAATGAAACATTTGGTTACATCTTCCCCCCATGACTATATGGACAATGAGGTCCCATCCCATTTTGAGATTCTATGGAATGGAATCCTCTGTTTTCCAAAAGGGAAGAAATTTTGGGGGCCAAAAATATTTAAATGGAAGAAAGAAATAGAAGACCATAGATTTATTTTGGGCTGTTTCATATGGATTGTTTTTTTTTTTTTTTTATGTAGTTTAGATATGCCCCTTGAGATAGGCACATTGTGACAGTTTAACTCCTCAGGCGGGTGTCAAAGCATTTGACAAAGGAAGAACTTGCTTACAGCAAAGGGAATTGGAGATTGATTATGGGGCATAGGAAAATGTTTTCAGACCAAAAAAAATACAAAAATAGCAAAAAGTTTATTTGATTGTAGAATAGTTATATTGGCGCCTCACCTTCTTTATTTCTGTCCAAGGAAAAAAAATAATAATAATAAAAAAAGTCATTTTTATCAACAATATAGTATAAGCATCGTTGGCTCCTTACCACGTCGGATCTCGTGATCCTCCACTTGGCAATCATTCTCCGCTTGGCAAAAGGCGATTTGTTTGTTGTTGTTGAATTGGATGTTGATGTGTTCAATTAGAGTGAGTTGCAATCGGTGAGTCAACACGCAAGTTCGTAGTGGTGCAGACGGTAATGGAAGCCATTCCTCATGTTTCCCTAATTAGATGGTTCAGCTGATCATATGGTCGTCCCATTATCTTTGAGTCACAGCTTCATCTTTTTCATTCAGGTCCTTTTTTTATCATTCAGCTCCTATTTTTTTTTTCATTCAAATTCTTCCACTGTTCACAGAAAATCCTCAGATGATCTTCTATTTATTTTAAGACATAGTTTTTTTATTCAAGTCCTTTTTTTTTTTCATTGGGTTCTTTCCTCCTCTTATTTTTTGTCCTAAATTTTTTCTTTTAAATCTTTCATTTTTTTTTGTTTTACATTAGTTTTCCCCCTTTTGGTTTTTTTTTTTTTCATTCAGGTATTTTCTTTTTCTATTTTTTAACTTAATTTTTTTCTTTTATATCCTTCATCTTTTTTATATAGGTTTTTCCCCTTTGATTTTTCCCCCCACTTGTCCCTTTTAGACCACAACTTTTTTTTTTATTCATTTGGGTCCTTAGGTCACAGTTTTTTTATTCAAGTCTTTCCTCTTTTAATTTTTTGATCCAATTTTTTTCTCTCTTAAGTTCTTTGGCATTTTTTGACGGATCTTTCTCCTTTTATTTATTTATTTTTTTAACTTCACTTGTCCACTTGTCCCTTTTAGACCATAACTTTTTTTTTTGATTTTTTTGACTTAGTTTTTTTTTTTTCCCCTTGAGTCCTTCGTCTTGTCTTATATAGGCTTTTCCCCCTTTTTTTTTACCCAGCTTGTTCACTTGTCCCTTTATCTGACTCTTTTTTTTATTCTGATTTTTTTGAAAAATTTTTTGATCCATTTTTTTCTCTTAAGTTGTTTATCTTTTTTTGACATAAGTTTTTCCTTTTTTTTATTTATCCCATTTATCCACTTGTCCACTTGATCCTTTTAGATCACAACTTTTTTTTTTATTATTTTTCCATTCATGTCGTTTCCTTTTTTTTTTTTTTATCTATTTTTTCTCTTAAATCCTTCATCTTTTTAGAATAAAATGCCCATTTAGCATTTTTTTTTTCTAGTTTCTCTTCTCCTTATAAGGAGAAGTTTTATCAAACAGATTATTTTCTCCTTAAAAGTAGTTTTTTTATGAATAAAAATTTAAAAAGTATTTAAAAAAAAAAAAGCTCTTGGGATAAGTTTTTTATGCTCCTTATTTTTTTATACGCCAACTTTTTAGAAAATGTATTTCTTTTTATTCCATTTATATTTTTACTTGAAGGTTATGAAATTTCAAACATATTCACACCATAAATTCATTTACCTCTATATCCTTCAAATCTGAACTCTTTCTCTTTAATTTTAATTTTTAATTTTTAATTTTTAATTTTTAATTTTTAATTTTTAACATTGAACTTTATTTCAAAAGTTATAAAATCAGTTTATTTTTTAAAATAAAAATACTAAACTATTTTTAATTTTATTTTAAAAATTATTAATTTTTGTTTCTCCATAAGAAGAAAAAAAGTAAAAAAAAAAAAAATACCCTTACCAAATGGGCATATAGGTTTTTCTCTGTTTTTTGTTGCTCCACTTGTCCACTTATCCCTTTAAACCCCCCCCCTCCCCCTCTCTCTTCATACTAACCCATTTCTTTTTTTTTTTTTCTTAACACAATTCTTTTTTCTCTTCTTTTTCTACCCCGACCCACTTGTTAGCTTCATATGTATTTTTTTCCTATTATCCTTTCACTCCATTTATTAACTTTTTTTTTAACTCATTCATTGACTTTTTTAGAACTCTAACGGTTAGATTCTTTTTTTTTTCCTGTCGAGCATACATATATTTTTTATTAATTTAGATAATAATTTAATTTAAATATATAATTAATTATAAATCTAATAAATACTTATATAATAAAAAAATAAAATTCATATTTTGTTCATGAGCTATCACGAGTTGATAACTGGTTATTATTTATACCACGAGAAGAAAGGAATGGATCGGAATACAGGAAGAACTCATAACCTCTCTTCTGTTGAAACTTTTCAACAATAATATTTTTTATTTTTAAAATGTTTTTGAATGTTTTTAATTTTCAAAATAGTTTAACATACAAAATTAATTAATATCTATATAAAAATTCTTATATTTTTATATTTATATATTTTTTCATATTTAATGAATTATTTATTTATTTATTTGTAATTTTTGTATTTTATTTTATTTGTCATATAATTAATGATTATAAATTTGATCATTTTAAATTGTTCCTATAAAAATAGCTATTCTATTATTTTTATCAAATAATTAATATTTATATAAAAATCATTATATTTTTTTATATATTTTTCTATATTTTCATTTTCAATATTTTTATAAAGTCCTGTTTGTATGTATTATTTATATTCTCTTTTTTCGTCATTTTCTTTTCTTAGAATCAATAAAAGTTATAAAATTCATAAACGGACAGTTAGATTAATGAAAAATGTATTAGATCTTTTAATTAAAATTCAGATTCAAATCTTAAAAATAGAAAAATTATATTAGAAGAGCTAAAAAAAAAAATCTAATCATGGTCTAAATCAAATTAATTAAAATATGACTTTGAAGTTTGAAATAGCACCGGAGTATGACTTTACTCCAATATATATATGAAATTCAGAGAAAAAAAATAAAAATACCTCTCACACACTGAATGTGCAAAGGTACCCTTCCCGCGGAAGGAGCGACCCCATCTCACGGGCTGCTAATTGGAAAAACCATTTTGTAGGGTCCTCTCCTTCACATGGCGAAGAATAAAATGAATACTTATTCACAAAGACAGAGAGAGAGAGAGTACATCCTACGTGGCTTCAAGATGTGAGGACACGTTATGGTTTCAGTAATTTTGGGATTTGGTAAAATATCTTCGCACCTGCCGACATAGTAAAAATGGAAATAATTGGTAAATATCTACCACCAAACAAACCCCTCTGCTTGCATTGCATTAGAGTAGGCAATGGTCAGAGTTTGATTTTCCACCCTAGTTTAAATAATAATTTTAAATCATTTAAATAAATTAAAAAAAAAAAAACAAAACTTGAATTATTTTTATTTACGTCTTGAAATTATTTTCACGAGATAAAATATGCATCGGTTGCGAAATGAGAGATATATGGCAGAATGTATCTGTTTAACTTTTTTTTTTTTCCCACCAGGCACCAAGTATATTCGAATATTCTTGATCCAATTTATTTTGTGATTTTTTAAAATAAATTATTGATATTCAGTAATCAGATTCAGTCCGATTGAATCCAATTTAAATCAAGTTAGACTTTTTAAAAATAAAACTTTTTAAATATCTATTTTTTCGTAAAAGTTCAAATTTAAAATTTTATTTAAAAAGTTGTAGTTATCAACTGTGATATTGTTAATATATAGTATCATGATAAAAAAAAAATAAGAGAGAAAAAATAATTGGTTTGACTTTGTATGAAGAATTAAAACCCTTTCTTAAAATAGCAAAAAAAGTAAGTAGAAAAAACTAAATCCATTAAATGAGATATTTTTATTACTATTTACTACCTCGCATACAGATACCTTCAGAAGGGCACAGAAATAGTTCAGCCGAAGACCTCTCTCTTTTTTTCTCTTAAGAGGGTCTTCATCTGCTTAGCCATGAACTATAAAAATAAAAAGAAATATAAAAAAAACCTAAGAATTAAGTACATAACTCAAAAAAGGGCTATTTTTTTTTTAAAAAAATAATCCCTTTTCACTTTAGCAAACATATTTTTTGGATTAACAAGTCCATAATGAAAAATCTTAACAAATGGTTATATAGTCTTAAATTGTAAAAATTAACGGAATTGCCCTCCAGAGTAAGTCCGGCCAAAAGACCAACCAGCTGGTGCAACATTGTAGGAGACAACACTGCGACCATCACTTGTTGTGACCTTAAAAGAGAGGCTTTGTCCATTAAGGTAAGAATTGCTCTCCCAATTTTGACCCCAATTTCTTGACATTGGTTGCCATCTTGTTCTTGAGCCTTTGATGTACACACTGTGCACATCTCCGGCACCGCCCACGTTAGTGATTAGTACTAGGTTGAAGTAGGAATGTCCATTGATTGTAAACCTAATTCCCCCGCGTCTTCTACATGGTACCCTGTTATCAAAATTTGGAAAAAAAAAAAAAAAAGGACTCTGTAAGTAAAAAAGAAAAAAAAAAGTTTTCGCATTGTCTGTTACTCATTACAGGTTCTCAGAGAGAGAGAGAGAGAGATGTGCACCAACGATATATCCAGCAGCAAGAAGAAGGAAAAGATTAAATAGTGACAGCTATGGCACTTCTAACATTATCGTATCAAATATATTTTTTGATTAGATATCATAGTTTTAACACAGTGAAAAGGCTAGATTTTAAAGTTAACCTGTAGATTCGCACGTGGTGCCAGTGATGTATATACCATGGACAGTGAAAGGATTGTAATAACTAAATCAAAAATGACCAGAAAAGGGATTTTAAAAAAAAAAATTACCGTCTGTAAATGACAGGGACAACTCCAGCTATGTATTGAGCAATGTGTTGGAAGACAGGCTGAGAGAGATCAAAGTGGAAATTGGGAGGGTCGCACCAACCACCTGGAGGGCAGAAGTTAGTAGCAGTGACTACAATGGAGCCAGGAAGGCACGATCGTCGGTCATTCACACATCTTAGCTCAAAACATGCTCCGCAGCTCAATCCATTGTCGAACAATGCAGTGCTTAATGCTGCTGTGTTTGTCCCATAGCCTTGGCTGTATAGATTTCCATACCCACATGCCCCACCTAATCATCCAGAATGAAAAAATAAAAGAAAAATAAAATAAAAAATAAAGTTAAGAAAAAACAATATGCCTCGTGTGTTGAGAGGAACTTGAATTATGACAAAATAGTAAAAGTTCATGGATATATACATCCATATATATATATATATATATATATAGGGAGAGTGATGGTAAGGAAAAGCATACCCATTGTGCCAGAAGCATCAGCTCCTCCATAAAATGTGGCACGAGCATTAATCCAACCACCATAGTAACCTAAAACAGGGGACACCATTGAAAAGAACCCCACTAAGAGGACTCCAAGAAGAGCCATTTGGTTTCTGCACAGAAAAAAACAAATTCAAGTATTTTTCAGCTAGTATAAACTGGTAACGCTTTTCAGAAACAAATATTCTGTTCCATGTATTTCGAGAAAGAGATATAATAGAAAAAAAAATGTTGAACCTTGGAGAAGAGAGACAGACGAGAGAGACAAGCGCTTTTGTGTGTGTGTGCTGGGGGGGGGGGAGAGAGAGAGAGAGAGAGAGAGAGAGGTGTTTTAAGAGGAAATGAAGAGGGTGGGGGTGATGGGATACTTAAATAGATGTTTAGGAAGGTGAGGCTTTAGAGAGGTGTTAGTGTGGGACTTGCACCAGCTATCTGCCACAATGAGTTACTATCTTGACAAATATGAATAATTGGGACCATGAAAAACACCACCAACTGTTGGTTTTGTGACTTATGTCACTGTTCCTCTATGGGGCCCTTTTGAGTTTATTATGAGGCTCTAAATTTAACTCAAAAACCCTGGTCTTATCACACAGTACAATGTGATTTTAGTGTCATTTACGGTCGGAGTTAGTAATTTTTTTATCAAAATTTTGAATATTTATATATGAGATTTAAATTCGAAACTTTAAATAGAAAATGATATTGATGACATATAATTTATTGGCTTTTTGAATCTTGTTTTATTATCATATTTTATGATATTTTGTTTAAAAAGTTAATGACTAATGTTATAATTTTTTAAATAGACATTATTATTGAACCAATAAAATCTTGGCCCATCAGATTTAACAATTTGAGTTATATTTTTTTTTTTTTAATTCATGTAATCACGAAGGCGAGGGTCCCCTTCAAGGGCTTTTCATTTTCTTTTTTCTTTTTGGTGTACGCGTTATCCCATTGTTCTTGACCTTTCAAGTCCTACATCCAAAATGTGTATCTCTGAACTAGATTGTGTGGGCCATACCTAAGAATCACATAATTTTATTACCTCCATCATTCACTGAGCTCTCCACAAGCTTTGTACCAATCATGAGTTTGAGAGGTTTGAGCTCTAAAACAATGGTCAAACAATTGGAAAATATCATTAAAAAAGGGAAAGAGTAAATAATTGCCTAAGAATTTCCAATGATTGGTTAATCACCGAATAGACAAAGCAAAGATTACCACTTGGAACAATGATGTGTGAAAAAGCATAGGGAACAAGCCACGGACCAATGCGGTTTTGGGGCTGTTGTCCCACTCTAAAAACACCGAAATTGGCGCACCCAAACTTACTGATTTTGGTGAAATCACAAAATGCAGCGATAGAAATAGCCAATGACAAGAAATGATGAACCAGGTTTGTACCGATTGAATGAGGAAGATGAAGCTTAGCCTACTTACATGAGCTCATGATACGATGTTTGGCCCCAAGGGACCCCAATATTCTTAGGGCCAAAGTTGATTCATGTGAAAATTAGCTGGGCTATTGTTTGCATGCCTATTATATGCAATGATACAAGTCATCATTACATGATAAACTCAACCCCTAAGAAATGGGTACATTTTAACCACAGCTAATAACATTGCCTATTTCAAAATGTAGTTTTGTATTTTGAGGTTCTTTCTTAATAGTTTTTCGAACTGTATCATTTCAACATGTTTAGTTTTCATATGATTTGATCATTATTGTATTTAGGCCTTACCATGGTTCTGGGTTTCAAAACCAAAACCTCCCCACCCTTTTTTTAACTTGACTATATGTATTTGAAAACTTGACTAATCCGGTTCGAATAATTGTGGGATCTAATTAAGGGACTAACTCTACCAATGCTTGATTTTTCATTTTCAAAATTCAAATTCAAAATCTTGTGATGATTAATAAAAAATTAATTAGGTATTTTTAACTAAAATAAACTTCTAAGCCGGCCATTATTGATTATTCCGGGAGATGTTTCGATCCATCTAAAAGTTAGGTCCCACTTTTTTCTTATATAGATTTTCAGAATCACAATTTTAGTTCCAATTTTTGAAGGGGAGGAAGGAAACACTTGCCCTTCAAACCTCGGTTCATTTCGATTTAACACCGAGAATTCTTAATCAATTTTGACTCTCTCAATCTGAAAATCTGACTAATTCGATTTGAATAACTGTGAGATCTAATTAAGGGACTGACTCACCCAATACCTGATTTTTCATTCTCAAAACTCAAATTCAAAAGAACTCGAGAGTTTGATTAAAAGAATTTAGTTTACTATCGTTAGAATTACAAGTTATTGACAACCTTCATTGGTAACCTTCATACGTTTCGTTTCTAGTTGTAGTTCTATTCATTTTTTATTCTAGTATTGGTTCCAATACCCTGTGACTAATAAAAAATTAATTAGGTATTTTTAACTAAAATAACCTCCAAGCCTGCCATTATTGATTATTGGAGGGGGTGTTTCAATCTATCTAAAAGATACCTCCATTCTGATTTGGAGCTTTGATCAATATAGTTTTGGTTCGTAAAAACCATGATTAGGACTGCTTTTTATTCAAAATTTTATGTGTATGCTTCACATTTTCAGAAGCCAGAATAGAGGTATCTTGACAAAGACCTCCACATATAAATTTAGTATTCAATCACGCAGAAGTGTAAAAAAGATTTGCTACACATGCACATCATTCCCCTCCTACACCATCTAATATTCAAAATTTTATTTTAACTAATTTAATTCAAATCATGATTAAATCTCAATCGAGAGAAATCTTTCTTAATCTAATTTTTATTACTTTTTAATTTTAAACTTAAATTTTTAATTTTTTTTTCCATAGATAAATTGTATGTTAGTGTTAAACATGTACATCTAAATTAAAAAATGGTAGACAACAAGGACACAAAAATGTCCAAGAACTCAATGCATCAGAGTGTGGGCTCAAATTTGTCTAATGATTTTTTTGGCTTGGGCACCCCGTGAGCTGGATGGATCGAACGGGTAATTTAATGTTCAACTGTGTATTACACATTATCTAGGAGGCAACCAAGTAACAAGGTGCTAAATCCTTTCATCAGATCTTATATTCAAAATTTAAAAATTAAAAAAATATATATATTAAAAAAATTATTCCTTAAATAAAGATTTTATAAATATTTAAATTAAATTAATCAAAATAAAATTTTAAATTATGATAATAAAAAAAATGATCTAGGAAACAAATCGCACTGTCACATTAATGTTGTGGTTACCACCAATATTGTCTCTCCAAAATGTTAGGAATTTGGATCAACCTTTTATCTTCTTTTTTTTATTTTTTCTTGCCCTCATATGTAAAATTTTACTTAGTAATTTAGGTTGAGTCGCGATCAGATTTTTATTTGGAATGACTATCTTAATATCATTTTTATCATTTTTAAAATTTGAATCCGAATATTTAATATAAAATTCTAATATTTTTTCCGTTAAACTAATGAAATGTATCGGTGGATCAACCTTTTATCTTGATTGCCTCATTAAACAACTTAAATCCAAATCTATTTATCTCGATTGGAGTATGAGACAATTTAATTCGAAATCTAATTACAAATTATAACATTTATTTAACATCAAATTATAAAAAATTCATAAAAAATGTTTTAAAAACTTTTTAAATAGTAAGTTTTTTCCCCCAAAAATTAAGACCTATGAAGGAGGTTGATAGACCTAGAAGTGGAGACATGGACATCAGAAGCAGCTTTCTGTCTGCGGGTACAAATTTGCAATGATTCAAACTCAACAGAGCGAGCATCCAAGAGGGCTTTCTGCACTTACAGCTTGCTTTTTCATGGACCAATTTCTGATAGCATTTTCAACCAAAAATGAATAGCATTGAAAATGACTCTACTCCTAATTTCCTCCCCCTTCTAAGACAATTTTTGACCCTCCCACTTACATGAACAACTTCCCAGTTAATAATGTCATTAAAAAGGGCATTAAGTGCCCAAGACTCCCAATCACGTATTTGAATAACTATTGTAACATTTTCAATCATGTATTTGATTATTAATGTTAAAATGGGTCAATGATTTATAATTCAATTATCACCATCTCTTTTACCATAAAAATCTCGAATTCGAGTCTTTTTTATGTATCAAAAAAATTATTGTTAAAATGATTGATCCAATATCTGTGTAGTTTAATAGTGTATGAATTTTCTTCGGACCTCTCAATTTCCTTTGTTAATCTTAATTTTTGTGAAAGTTTAATACGCTCTAAGTTATGAAGATTACATTTTTAATCATAATGTTCAAAATTTGAGCATAGGGACTTAAGATTATGAATTCCAATTGGTCTCTCATTCCGAGAAAACTTGAACAATAATATTAGATAGATCAAATGAACCAAATTATCGTGACAGTTCACATCATAATGTGTTGATCAGATTTTAATCAAATTATTAATATGTTATAATCAATTCAAACAAATTTTTAGTCAAGAATTAATAAAAACATATTGATTTGGATTATTATGAAAAATTCGGTCCAGAATTGATTTCGACAGTACTTAAATGAGGATACATACAAGAAAGGAGCGAACATTTATCTAATAGAATCATGAATGGAGGCCGATTGGATAAGGACATCGATCATAAATTTTTTTTTTTTGATACAAAAAAATACAATCAAATGAAATCGAATTGAAAAAGAGAAGATGAAAATAAAAAAAATTTATCATTTAAACTGTCACTGAGACACAACACTGATCATATTACCAAAAGACCGGATAATTTAGATGTCTAATTATTAGGTTTAAGACAACACAGTTTATATATGCAACAGAATTTGGCATTTGATGTAGGTCACAAGATGGTCCCTAATTATCATAAATGTGACATAATCCATTGGTACAAAAACTAGGGCAAGCCAGCACATGGGAAGATAAATGTCACACAAAGTTAATATGTACCAATGTACCTTTTCAAGTGTCCGTACTTTAAGAAAGAGACACAAAGGGAAAAGGTTAAGTTGTTATTGTATTAGTGCTTTGCTTTACTCCCGAAAAACAGTGGGTCTATTTGTTAATAATGAGCTCTTTTTTCTTTTTTCTTTTTTTTTGTTACAAATTCTCTATAAGATCATAATTGACAACACAGAGATTGTCTCTTAATAACTCAATGTCCAAATATAAATTGATTAAGAAATTAGGGTAACATTAATGATGCTGGTTGGCTTTAAAACTTAGTTACTTTCTGTTTGGGTTAAAGAATCGGCGGTTAAAAAAAGTTCATTCGGTATATAAATTACTTTTCGACTTAAATAGGGATAGAGAGCGGGTGAACGTATATATATATAGTCTTTTCATTATAATTTTATAAAGAGATTATTTTCACGTTTTGAACTCGAAATCACTAAAAAAAATAACTCTTCCATTATATTAATATTCAACCTTAAAGAATTAGCAATTAAAACATGCCAAAATTGATCAAAGCTTTGATGGCTTCACTTTACCAAACAATTACAACACCCCACCTAGAGCCTTTAATAAATGGAAAATAAATGCCAACCAAAAAAAAAAAGAAAAAGGAAACAAGAAATTCTATCGCATTTTCTTCACCTCTCTCTCTCCCTGTTTCATTTATCATTTATTTTTTTAACACTTATTGCCTCATAAATCCCTGAAATATGCCGTAGCATGCGCCTTACCGGTACATCATCATTTAACATTTATATTTGAAGTTATATTTTGATTAATTCGATTGATCATTTAACATTTATATTTGAAGTTATATTTTGATTAATTCGATTTGAATATTTGTTTGATCTATTTTAAGAGATAATTTTTTTAATATAATTTTTATCATTTTTAAATTTTAAATGATGAAAAAATATAATATTTTTATTCATTAGATTAATTATTCATTGAATCGATTACACCAGACTTTGCTATAATGAGTGCCTTCCTTTCTTACGAATCAATGAGTAATTCACTCCAAACATAAAAAAGATCAAGAAATTAATGCCTCGAAACTGATAAAATCTTGTGGAAGAAAGTGTGAAGAAGAATTCATACTTTTCCGGGTATGACTCGTTTCTTTGGGTTCTCCATGAGAATAAATCATTATTCAATAATTATCGATCATTTTACTGTTTTATGATTGGTCATCAACCCCATAGATATTTATAACCACGTGAATGACTGAAAATCTGGCTGATGCAATATGATAACTTCTGAAATTTATAAGTACATTTTCTGTGTGTATATTTTACTTGGCAGAGAGACGGAGACAAGTCACATGGAGAGAACTAGGAGGGAGGTTCTGTTAAAATTTTGACCCTACGAGAGGCCGCTCTTATAGTTTAAAGGTACAAATCAAAGAAACCGCCAACGCATGGGATGAAGATCACATGTCTGCGTACATAGAAAAATGAGTAATCTTCCACTCCAAACAAGATACGAGTAGGGCCAAGAAAGTGAAACCCACCTGTGTTTGTGTTTCCGTTTCAAAGATTTTAGTAGCATTAACCCAACTGTGTGGGGAAAAACTTCTGGCATGGGGCTGTGAGGGGACAAAACCCCACTGGATATTTATTCTGACACGGACTATCCATCAAGTACAGGTAAGATATGGAAAAGTATTCAAATACCCTTACAAACCCATCTTTTTGCTTCTTAATCTTGATAAGAAAAATATTATATATTTATAAATATAACTTATATATACAATGTTTGGCATCAAAAAATATTATACTCACGTTACATTAATCCATATGATCATAGTTATAGACTCTAAAAGCTTCTCCAAGAGTAGCTATGTTTGTCCCTAAAGGACATCTTAAGTGGTAGCACCCTCCTATTTTAATTCTCCTTTCGTTGATTTGATTTTGTTTAATTATATCTTCTTATATTAAAAAAAATAAAATGTAGCCATGTTCAGCTGAAAAATTTGCTGACAACTCCACACCACGTAAATTAGAGGACTAAAATTCTTAACCTTATAAAAGTGCTTCCAGGTATTGTCGTGCTATACCAACCTGTGTTAAAACTCATTTAATCCTTTGGTTCTTTAGAAATTAAACTTACACGACATCATTTCTTCTTTTATGTCTCAGACTCTTTGGACAAGAGCCTACTTAACTGGATACTGGCAATACCATGGGAGGGGGAGGGGGCAAAAGCATACGTGTCGGCAAGCTGAGGGGCTCAACCCTTGGTTTGCCTTGGCCCCCCAGAACATGCAGATCACATTAGGAGTAACCCCAGTTGGTTTTGCTTTCCACCATACCCTGCCCAAACTCTAGAATTTGATTACCACATTAAATAGGTCAGGGTTGAAGTTCAAAAAGAATAGAACCAGAGAACAAATTTTACTGAAATCACTGCACCCGTTTGTAGTTTCTATAGAAATGTCCAACACTAACATGGCTTCTTATGACCTTCGAGCCAATGAAAACAAGGACAACGGAACAGGCGCCACGAGCGAAACCCAAGGTTGGCTCAAGCTCATTTGTTTTATAAAGAGAGCTAAATTCGATTCTAGAGTCAAAACTCAATCATTTCAAATCTCTACTTATGCATGCCCACAGGCAGACTCGTTCATGCAGCAGACCTAGCATCATTAGTTATTAGCTGAATGGCTAATTTGAGGACAAGCTTAAGCTCATCCAGTTTCGAGCTTGTGAAGGACCAAGTTCAAACTTTGCTCCTAGAGTTTTTGAGGTGCTGAAGCTTGTTATTCCCTCAATCTTAGAAATTACTCCTATGCTCAATTAGATTTACATCCTGCTATAGCTAAATCACTACAAACTCCTCATGATTCCACAGGAGTTTATCGGTCCCTATCTCAATGAGCCACAAATAACAGATTGATGTCTGGGATTGAGAAGGCTGACAAAGACGGAATTGCAAAATTCACTGTTAACAAGGTCCTAATTGGGTCATGCTTTGATCTCGACAAGAGACCCCAAGATAGTACCTTTTTACACAACATTAATAGTTTCACAGAATTGGCAACAAGAAGCATGTCAAAGCTAGCAGTCAACAGAGGTTTAAAGTTCAAATTCAATCAACAGCAAAACTGGGATCTGACCTGGTTACAAATCCACCCTCGCCCACCATAGACAAACTAGATATGTCACCTTCTAAAGGGCATTTAAGTGCTGATGGAAGTCCTACTCAAGTCATCTAAAAGTGACTGTCCTAACTGAAGTACTAAATCAGAATATGAAGCTTGTTATTTCTTTTTCCCTTAAGTAGAATTCTGTTTCATGCACTCATACTGCCAGCAGAACACGGAAAAAAATTAATAAGATGCTGGTAATTTGGACAATTACTGATTCTACAGGATACAGAGTGACATGAAATTGTGTGGAATAAAAGATATGCAAAGATTAAAGCCACCACAAATTGGATTACGCATCATGAGTGTCTGTATACATGAACTCATTAAATATAAAAGATACTGACTTGTCGTAAAATGGAGAGAAACAGATACAACTCACTATCCATAAAATGGAGGCTGTCCAGGAGGAGAAGCATCACCAGGCCGCATATTTGCCTGAAGTGGTGAAACTGGACCAGTCAGTGCAATGGATGATGATCCAGGAGGAATAACAGCAGTAGCATACGCAGGAGAAGTTGGGGAAAAAGTTTGGCCAGGAAATGTGCTGGGAACAGAAGCAAAGGTTGACCTGCTGACCTGACCAGTTGGATCCCATGCTGGCACCTGCCCTTGTGGCACTTGAGCCTGCACAGCCGCAGTTGCATAATCACTCCCAGGAAACATTTGAGCAGAACGAGGGTTCGTCCAAA
The DNA here is from genome assembly GCA_037126225.1 of Dillenia turbinata. Taxonomy (NCBI): domain Eukaryota; kingdom Viridiplantae; phylum Streptophyta; class Magnoliopsida; order Dilleniales; family Dilleniaceae; genus Dillenia; species Dillenia turbinata. The sequence goes on from JBAMMX010000014.1 coordinate 23,218,994, forward strand.
CAGTAGGAGCAGAGGGGGCGCGTGTGGCTTGTGGCACTACGTAACCCGTTTCTGGGATTGTGTAATCTCTACTTTTGTCACTGAATGCCTATAAGAATAATTTTCACAACTAATTAGATGCCACTCTTTGCAGAGACATGCTGAATTGAATGATAAAAGGAGGGAAAAGGAGAACAGACCAAGAACAAAGGGAAACTAAAGTGTGAGAGGCAGACACTGGATGACCAAATCTTTTTTCCATCAAGTCACCCACTTTTTCTTGTGAGTATGTCATTACGTGTTTTCAACTTATTTTACATTTCATGAATATCAACTCAAAAGCACATTCTTATACCTTTACATTGAGATCAGTATGACGAGAGTATGATAGATGAAGCTTACAATAGCCACCATCATATATGCAGTGTCCCTCTAACGATTCTTTGGCTACAGCTGCAGTTGTGACATCTGAAAGTAGCATACACCAGATAAATTAACTGGAAGTAATTAATTAAAAAAAAAAATCAAAAGTTTAAGCAGGAGGAACTCAGCAGCAAATACAAGTGAAACAAGCCTGTGAACTATGAGGACCTGAACAATTGGTTTAACAGAAACTGAACTAACAAATGGTTGCACAAATCTTCAAACTTGGGAATGTGATGGACATTAAGCATATACAGAAGGTTTAAGTACTCATGCGCTAATTGCTTAAAGAAAAAGTGGCAACTAAAACAGTTCAGCCTTAAAGCATGCGTAGAAAACTTGCACAAGACAAAAGGTAACCAACCAACTCTCGTGTTTGATGAAGATCGAGCTTTGTGGTGTACAACCTCAACTAGTTTGAAATTAACTTAGATTGAGCTCTAGCAGCCAGCTTGGAGCCTCTTCATCACAAACTCAAGCCTGAGCTTAAATATGTCAACCTTAACTAATACAAGAAATTTCATTTACACATGTAATGCCAATATATCCACTTTTTAATAACTTAGTTAGCAACAGAGAAAAAAGAATCAAAACTCTGAACGGCACATATTCAAAAGTATCCTATACTACTTGGTTGAGGCTATAAATGTGTTGGTTCCAAGAACTAAACAAGCCTTGGTAGTGTTAAAAGAGGCACAATTAACTAATGAGAATTTAGTCTTAGGATTGGCCAATTTACTAAATAAACAAACTCATGCCAAGCTCTTCTTCAAGCCAAGTCCTAACTTGTTCATTGATTGCTCTATTCATTTGCAGCCTACTCCGAT